>CAUZXS010006727.1:0-5000 GCA_963585895.1 Sepioteuthis lessoniana | reverse complement strand
TATTTGACTCATAGATAGGACACTATACTACCACTAGCTGGCCAGAGTGGACATGGGAACAATGGCAATGACGGTGTACTCCGCATTCCGCAAATCTCCTCACAATCAGATTATTTAGTATCATATACAGGACACTCTTTGTGGGAGGGGGAGTCTTTCTCATTTACAGAGATGTAGTTGGTATATTTTACAGTCTCAGCCGACTGGACTGATTTAATCAGGATTCGCTTTGCGTGAATTTATAATTACGTGAGAGTAGTGGGTAGAGTGTTCGCCTAATGGTCCGGGAAACCTGGATTCAATCTCAGGTTGCGTCATACTAAAGACTTTAAAAAATGGTACTTGATACCTCCTTGCTTAACACTCAGCATTATAAGGTACGTATCAAGGGTAAAATGGAGCAATCCAGGGAAAGGAGTTGCGCCCTCCCCTACACCACGGTGTAGTAGCAATTGAAAAGGGAGCCTTCTGTTCGCCCTCGACTACGGTCGCTAACATTACTTACTTATTAGCGTCAAAGAATGAACGGCGATATTTTTTGCTCAATTTTTCCTTCTTATAGATTGATTGTGTCAAAAGAAATGAAAATAATTTACATTCCTTTGTAATTTTAATATTTGTTCTGTTTTGGGGTTTATTTTTTTTGGATATTCGTATTGACGGAAATATTTTCATGTTATCTAAATTGTTGAGATAATCAGTAAAAACAATGTTTCATCAATGTTTACAAAAATAAAAGTTTACAAAAAGCACAAACATGATAGTTAGTAATCGGCAGTGTATTCCTGGCTATGAGGTTTTTAAAGAGTGAAAAACATTGGAAGGTCTGGTCTTTAGAAAAAAAACCCCCAAAAAACAAGAACAAGTTTTGTTTCTCTTTGATTTTTTTTATCCTCATTCAATTCTGTTTTCTATCAATTACTAGTTAGTTACCTTTTGCCTTTTGGCCGCCTATTCGATCATCACAGACAGAAAAGCGCCATTATTTTAAAACATTATTTTATTCTTTAACCGGAAGTAACGAGATCGATCCTCTTGAAGAAGAGCATTGATCGGTTTTGAGATTGACGCAGCTTATAAAGTCAGCTTTTCGACCATTTTTTTTTTTTTTTGTAATTTCTTGTATGTGCTTGATTTCTCTTCTCTTCTTTCTTTCTTTCTTTCACGGTTTCCGAAACAAAATTTTCTTCAGACTCTTTTTTTTTCTTTTTTCTTTCACTTCCTTTTATCTCTGTCGAATTTTTTTCTTCTTCTTCTTCTTCTTCTTCTTCTTCTTCTTCTTCTTCTTCTTCTTCTTCTTCTTCTTCTTCTTCGTCCAGTGAACGATCGTGAAAAAATGTTGGGAAACACTGAAGTTCAGTACCGTAACTTATGGTAACTTGCATCTTAATTTTCCATGCCGAAGGAGATATATATATATATATATATATATATATATATATATATATATATATATATATATATATATATATATATATATATATTGTGTACAATATTAGTCTGTTCATATCTTTGACAATCTGTTCACATCTGTCTATTTATTTATGTCATTATGCTCACTATCTATCTATCTATCTGTCTCAAACTGAAGTTGTCATGAGACTTCTGAAACTCCACTTTACCACTTATTTGGCCAGTTGGGCAGCCGGAGAGGCAATATCCGATCAATGAGTTGGTCATGTCAAGCCCAATCACCAATATGATTGTACAGAACGTATTCTTCAATTTACCTTTGTGACGAACAAGTACCTGACTCTATTCTATCTTAAAGGGGCTTGGAAGCAGCGTCTTAGGGTCAACTGCCCTGAAATTGCAATACTTTAAACTAATTAAGCTCTGCTAAAACAAATGATTGATATTAAGATGAATTATTGGTGTTTGATAGAAATATTTGAAATGATTTGACTGTGTGCAAACAAATGAGCTCTCACTTGAGTAAAAATTAAGTTTCTTACAAATTATATATATATATATATATATATATTGAACTGATATATTGTGGTGAATAAGAAAATATCATAGAAATATGTGGAAAGTTGGATGAATCAAACACTTAAAACCGGTTTAAAAGGCGCGATATTTTGCTCTTTTATTTAATCTTGAATTTTTTAAATTTTTGAGAAAGTTCTTTAAAATGAAATACAAGGATGAAATATCGCGCCTCTAAACTAGTTTTAAGTGTTAGATTTTCCAACTTTCCATATATATATATATATACCAAAGTCCATATCTTTCCATATATATATATATACCAAAGTCCATATCTAAGTCCTCATATCAAAGTTATATATATATATATATATATATATATATATATATATGTGTGTGTGTGTGTGTGTGTGTATATATATATATATAAGGCCATTTTGTTAACTATTAGACCATGGGTACTCCGAACAAAGAATATATATATATATATATATATATATATATATATATATATATATATATATATATATATATATATAACCAAACTCTCTTTGTTTATAGCTATCGATCTAGCAAGCTATCTTGGTCTATTAGTATCTATCTATCTATCTATCTATCTATCTATCTATCTATCTAGTTCTTTTCACATCTATCTATCTATCTATCTAGTTCTTTTCACATCTATCTATCTATCTATCTATGTTGTGATAAATAGATAGATTAATGTGCATTCGTAAGACAGTATAATTTACTCTATCCAAAATATCATAGATTGCAAATATTCAAGTAAAACATTTTTTATCTCTTATATGTACATCTAATGTAAATAGTTTGTAGCTGCCAAGTCTTCAGAGAATTTTAGATTTCATTTAGTTTGGTTTGGTTTGGTTTTAGTGCATATCAACTATTTAATGCCAAATCCTGTTTTTACATACATATAAAGTATATGATTTGTAAACAAATTTTATAGATACACACAGTCAAATGATCAAACATTTCTATTTCTAACAACTCAATTTAGCATAAGTCATTTATTTGCATACAGTTTAAATGTCAAACAGTTCTATTTGACCCCTAGATAGGACCCTACCAGGTGCTATCACATTGGGTCAGAGTGGATGTGGCAGCGATGACGATGAAGGGTTACTCCGCATTCCCCAAAGCGCCAGCATTACTGGAGCCTCACGATCAGATTGTTTAGTGTCATAATTAGGACACTCGTTTGTAGGAGGGGACTTAGTCCTCTGTAGAGATGCAGTCGGTGTATTCTACAGCCTTCACCAGCTGACTCGGCTAAAAAAACTTCAGAATTCCAATATAAAGGATTAACGATTTCTTGTTATTTTTATCAAGGCGTTTTAATATGAATCATATGTACTGGATTTGATTTGAGACCCAGCCATAGAAAGTCAAAAATTAATTTGCAGTCATTCTGTAGCCAAAAATAAGATTTCAGAAATGCTTAAATAGCTTTATTTTTTTCACTGTTATATATCTATATGTTTTAGCGTCAATGTTATAGAGTTTGGTCATAAATAATATCTAATGATAAATGCATTGATTCTAAAATATTTCACCAAAAATAATGAACTCCTGATATCCGTTGTTTAAAAGAAAATTATCTTTTTATCTTAAATTTTTAGAATTATTGATAGGCGGAACAATATATAGAGATATCAAACGTGGAACTTTGATTCACTTTAATGAAAGAAACGGAAAGAATAAATCTATCTGGTGCATAATCTTTATTACAGTATATACATACACACACAGATATATATATATATATATATATATATATATATATATCATGTCGATACTGCTATATGGATGCACCACATGGACGCTAACTAAACGTATGGAGAAAAAGCTTGACGGCAATTACACAAGAATGCTGCGAGCAACCCTGAATAAGTCCTGGAGATAGCACCCTACAAAGCAAGCGGTTGAACGGCCACCTACCACTCATCACAAAAAACTATTAAGATTAGATGAACCAGACATGCGGGACACTGCTGGAGAAGTAGGGACGAGCTCATAAATAATGTACGCCTGCGGACCCCTTCACATGGACGAGCAAAGGTAGGACGTCCAGCTCGAACTTACATAAAGCAGCTCTGTGCCGATACGGGATATAGCCTAGAGAATCTGCCGGAAGCAATCGACAGTAAGGTGATGTGGCGAGAGAGGGTCAGAAATATATAGCGTGACATGACGATGATATATATATATATATATATATATATATATATATATATATATATATATATATAAGTATTATTCGGTCCAGTTAAACCGGAGTTGGGAGTGATTCCATCAGGACAATAAAACCATTCAACAGTGAACATTTCAATTTTCCTGGTAAAGAGCTCAATATAACTGACATTACAGAGCAATAATTTCTTAATGAAAAAAAACAAACAAAACGGTCACATTAGGATTATAAATTTATTTCCATCCTGTTATGTGTTTTTGATATAAATCAAAAAACACGAAAAAAAATCAACAGGACTTCTTCAGATCTTATGGATAAAATTATTATTTTATCCATAAGATCTGAATATTTATATCAAAAATACATAATAGAATGGAAATAAATTTATAATCCTAATGTGACCGGTTTTGTTTGTTTTTTTTTCTTAAAGAAATATATATATATATATATATATATATATATATGTTTGTGTGTGTGTGTGTGTGTGTGTTTTAAATTGTTTTAAATTATAAATATATATGTGTGTGCCTGTGTGTTTTGTTTTAAATTGTTTTAAATACTGTAAATCTTGTCTGCCGCATAAACTTTATTACTGTATATCGTTATTATCATTAGAATTCATTTTTAGCTATTGTTGGTAATCTGTTATTGGGTCTTAGTTCTAAAATGTACAGAAAATTATATATATATATATGTGCGTGTGTGTGTGTGTGTGTGTGTCGTGTTTGTCTGTCTGCCTGTGTCTGTGTGTCTGTGTTTTCTACAGAACATAATATTTTATATATATATATATATATATGTATATATATATATATATTTTTATCTATAATATATATATCTATATATATATATATAT
>CAUZXS010006726.1:0-45000 GCA_963585895.1 Sepioteuthis lessoniana | reverse complement strand
TAGAACAATTTAAAAAATAAGCAAATGAGTCAAATAATCTTATTATTATAATCACTCTGAGAATGAAATTTACCATCTATATTAAATGACTTGAGACATGCCTTCATTTTTTTATTACTAAATGTCATAAACTTTTTCCAGTGAGATAAGATGGTTTCAGAATGATTCTGCAGAACAAAAAGAAAACCAAATAAAATGGTTTGGCAAAATCAAAAAACTGTTTAAACATTCATTCGAATAAAAATAATCAAATATGTGTTTATAAATTTTTCATCTCTTTGATTATTTCCTGTTGTTATAATTTTTAAGTTAGACTTAAATTTATTTAAAATTTCTATTCTATTCTGGTAGAGTAAAAGAAAAAAGTGATAGCTAAAGCATGTGAAAAATGTATTATGGAAAACCTTCCACATTGTTAATACCAAATGGATAAGATATTTTCTTTAATAAGATAGTTTATATGAGAATTATTTATCATTGAGAAGTTAATAAAAATTGAATGAAAATTTTGTTAAGATTTTGTCAACTGTTCTTCTAGTCCAATTTAAAAGTATGATAAGAGTAACCTGCAGCCAAACTTTTTTAGACCTTATTTTTTCGATGCAGGTTTGGTAAACAGGCCAATACAACTGGGAATGAAAGGGTTAAATTATGCCGCAGACAATTCTAATTTTTGTTTTAAGAATACCTTTCCACATGAATCCCTCTTAGTAACTTTTGCATCACATCAGTAATTTTATCATTTTCCTTCTCACTATAAAATTATTTCCTTCCTATTTTGTCCCTTATTACAAACAATTCTTTTCATCAGCTTCTTACTTAGAATCCTTTTATAAAGATTTCATTGACAATGTCACTTTTGGTAAAGATTACATTTCATCAAACAAGTTACTATATGTTATTAGGTAAGCCCTTGACATCAACACCACCATTGCACTGATAGCACTACCTGAAACATTTTTTGGGCACCTCTTCTGCAGCTCTTTTATCCCAGCTCTTGCTACTATCATCACTGCCGCTGCCCCGTTGGCACCATCCCTTGCTGTTGCCTCTTTGGCACTGTTCTCATTATAACTTTAGAACTGTTGCTTCTTTTGATGTTTCTGTTTTTACTAAGATTCCTCTAAAGAAATACCATTGTAACTCTTATACTACTAATATGTATTCTGATCTCACATTATTATTGTTTCAAATTAAAAAATACAGAAAACCTGTTGAAAGTAACAGTACCAAACTAACGTTGACATTATCACGATTGCTGCCTTGACTTGTATTACTTTACTTGTTTGAATGAAAGTAATACTAAATGTGTCAAAAATTTCAATTTTGGTCATTTTCATTTTTTTTTTTTTTTTTTTCCATTTCATTATTTGCATCTGAGACATCAGTTTCTTAGTGTTGAATGAGAAGTAGAATTTTGTTCTTATTCTGTTTCATGCATGACAAGTTGAAAGATTTCATTCTAAAACTGCCTGACATTATTATGGCATGACATTTTATTCTTAGATCGATTTCAGATGTTTTATTTATTTATTTTAGATGAAGCTTTGTCAGTCATTATTATTAATAATCTTATCCAGTATTATCCTTCATCTTCTTAATTCTAGTTGCTTTTTATCATCAATCACTTGAGTCATTATTTCTATGACAGTAAGACTCACTGCACAATGGAAAAAGAATGAAGAATAAGCTCACTGTGAGACTCAAAGTCAAACTCCCTTTTGCCTTGGAGTAGCTTATTACTGCATGTTAGTTGTTTTACTACGTAAGCTATGAGAACCTTCTATCAAAAATCCAAATAAAACTTATAAGCCACCCTATACACCCATTTTCAATTTTTCAGCACCATGCTGGTCATTGTGTTTATCTATTTTTTAGATGAGGCTTTGTCAATCTTAATTATTATAATAATTATATTATTATTATTAATTTTTTCTATTATTATCCTTCATGTTAATTCTACTTTTTTTTTTTACTGAAACCTATTTGGATTGTTATTTTTATAAAAACAAGAAACAATGTACATCAAATATAAGAATAAAAACTAAGCTAGTGAGATTCAAATTCACATCTTCTTTTAACATAGCTTTATCTAACAAATAAGTAAAATATACTATTAACATTATTTATTAAAAAATAGCAGCCACATGACACTGACAAATTGAAGATGACAGTGTTGTATTAGTATAGTGTTTATTCTAAGGCTAATGGCAACAAATAAATGTATTAATACTTTGTTTAATTCTAACAATTTATTAATCAACACATGAAAAAAATAATAACAATATACAGTCCTCCCTGTGTATAATATTGAGTTTAAGGGACTTACCAGCGCACTGAAGAAGATATCTGGTATCTTAGGATTGTCTTTCTGAGAGCTTTTAACGTCCCCACCTCATGGAACGTCTGGTGGAATCTGTCTGACTGGATTTTGGATTTTTGCGCCAAGACTTCTGGGCTCATCATGTGATTAGTATATCCAATCACAGAGAGCCTCTCCCTCACTCCCTCCATACACAGGAATTACCATTTTACTAACCCAACAACAGTATTGGATAATTTTACAGGTATGGTTTATGCCTTTGCAGTACCAATGGCTCTTGTAGCTTTGATGGTAAAGCAGCTGGTACAGATTATTAAGCTTCTCTAAGGTAAAAACAAATGTAAGTTTGAGTTACAGTGGAATCTTATTCATGTTTCTAGTTTGCACAGTTCCACATTATCATGAGAGGCAATCATGGTGCAACAGTTATTACTATAGAAAGTGTATTTGTTTACCTGAATTCAAATCCCAAATAAAACTGCTTGCATTTCACATAGTGCTAATATCTTTGGGAAAGGTATGAATTCAACTCTTCTCCCTCCAGCTTGGTATGGCAACCAATCTAGTTGAAGAAAAACTTTGAATTCAAATCAGTTGTAGACCCAGAGAGGAATGATCTCCATCAAGCTATTCATGCCCAAGACATTCTATGTGACTTGCGGTCTTATGATTAAAACCAGGTTACTGGACCAGTGAATAAACACTCATAGAAAAAACCTTAAGTGAGTTTTAATAAAAAGCAACTAGAATTAAGATGAAGGATACTACTTGACAAAATTATTGATAATTTCAGATGCTGGAAACATTTGTTTTTAAGCATGAAATTAAAGCTTTTCTCCTTCAAAATTCTTCTGAAATATTTAATTTCTTTTTTCTTCATCTTTTCTGTTCCTTTAAATCTTTTTCTTCATCTCTTTAAAATCTTTTTTTTTTACCTTAAACATTCCTTTCTTTTAATGAAACATTTTCTGCTCTCATAAGATTAAAAAGAAAACATGTTGAAAATATTCAAGTGTAAAATTTCTATATTTTGGAATATGAATTTTAAAAATATATATATTTAGTATTTTGATGTGAAATTAATCATAGCTTTTAGTTTACTTGATTATTTATTTGTTTGCCTTTATATTCTTATTGCTTCTCTAGCCTAATTAGAATGATGTTTTTATTTTTTGTTTGCTTTTTTTTTTGAAAAAAGATTTTTTTAATAATCTAGATTATATTTACAACACTTGTTTATCTTTTACTCTTTTCTCTTTTTTAAAACAGCATTTTAAGACTGTCATAAAATCTTCATTGTAAAATAATTGTAATGAAATAATTATAATGTAAGGAAATATATTTGGGCTTTTTGCCATTGTTTTTTTTTTCCTTGTATTTTGATTGGTGTATTCAACAACCAATCAGCATCCAGAGTGGTGAGTAATTTTGTGCAAAATTTTTGAAAAATGTTTAATCTCTTTTTTTAATTTTTTTTTATTCATTGAAATGAAAGATATCTTAATTCCTCTTCTTTATCACATTGTTGCCTCAAGGACTTAGAAAATATAAAATAATACAAATATTGGACAATGAAGGCACATTTACTGTGACAGTTATTATCATAGAAAATCGAATCACCAACCCAAGTTCAAATCCTAGATGAGGCTATTTACATTTCGCCTCATGTTAATGCTCTTGGGAAAGGCATGAATCCACCTGTTCTCTCCCTAGCTATGGATAAATAGTAGAGCAGACAGGCTTATTTAGCTTTGGTATGGCAACCAGATCAAGAAGAAAAACTCTGTATTCAAACCAGCTTTACTCCACTTAAAAATTGACTTTGTATCATATCCTGTCAGTGGTGGAAGAGTTAGGTAAATACATATAAGTGTTGAACAATTAATGCTTGGAATATAGTTGAATATATTTGTTATTATTTTATAGTCCCTTATAGTCCTATTTCTAGATCAGTTGAGTGCCATGCTGAATGGTTCCTCTTCCTGGTATATTTCAAGGGAATCCCTGACCTGATCTATGCTGCTGGTTTTGAATTCAGTTTTCTTTCTCCTAGATTATTTGCTTTATCAAGGTGAGAGAGCACTATCCATATCTGGATGGAGGTGAGATTGATTCATGGGCATTAGTGCATAGGGAAATGCAAACCTCCTTTAAAATTCAATCTTTGTTTAAAAAGTCTATTTTCTACAATAACCATTATACTGCCCTCACCTCCTGACTAAAAATTTGAGTTGTTGCTCATTTATAAAATGAAGTTGAAATATATTATTGCTTTGGATCAAGGTAAATTGATATACATTTGGGTGAGTCCTCATGGTCTAATGACTAAAGAGCCAGACTGCTGCTTTGAAGTAAGCAAATTTGAACTCCATTCATGCTATTACATTCACTTTTGGACTAATACCCATGGGAAAGGTATGAACTTCCATATCCCCCCTCCCAGCTGTTGTTTTACATAGATCACTTTGGCATTGAATAACCTACAAAGGTTGATATGCCATTAAAACAAAGAAACCAAACCTAATATGCATTTGATGTGCAAATTACAGGTGGACTTTCACTAATTTGATTACTTATAATCTGGTTTCTTTACTAGTTCAGCACTGATTTCAAATTTCCCGGGCTACTGTGATTTCAGATTTTCTGAGCCACCACTCCAACTTGCTGTACATTGTTTTGGTTGCACTAGATATTTTTATTTGTTGGCATGCTTTTATAAACACAGGCAAACTATTCCTGCCTGTTTTCCTGCATTAATTAATACCTCTTACACTTATTTAACCCCAGTTATGGTGCCACTGAATAAAGGAAATGCTTCCGATGCTTTGAAGCAAAAACACCGCACATACTTCATTAAAATGGTGCTTGCTTTTCAATTAATATTTCTGTTCCCTTATTATCTGACTTGTATTGGTTTACATGATCTGACATTTTCCTTAATTCTGCACTATCACAGGTTCCAATCACACCAGATTCGTGAAGGTATATCTTCATGCAGTAGAAGAGCTTAAAGGGTGGTGGGGTTTTCTTATTTACTTGAATGTAATTCTTGTCAGTTTATTTATTTATTTATTTTTGTTTAACTGTCACTGCTGTTTCCAGATTTTGGATACATTTCAGGTTACTTTTATATTAGCTTCATAACATCTCAATGCAAAAATATACATGACTGAAGTAATGTGAACTAAAAAGTAAGAAAAAAGAAAATAATCATCCAGACAAATTTGAAACTTCTCATATCAAAATTATCATACAATAAAAAACAAAACAAACCCTAATTTGATTTCTGTATCAAAATATTATTTGTTGTTTAAATTGCTTGTTATTTTTGGTATTTTCAGTGATAAGAATTTTTTTTTTTTGTGAAGATATTTCCTTTCATTTTTTAATAATTTGTCTTTGTCAATTCACAACTGTCATTTGGTAACATTTGAAATAAGAACTTAAAAAAAAAATTATGATCAGATTATTTTGCATTTATTCAAAAATAACTGAATAACACATAAACAATTCTTTTAGAATTTATCTATTATTTTGTTCTGAGGCTGACTTGCTTTGATAAGAAGGAAATTTTGCTTTCATATCATATTCTAATAACATGGAATAAATGATGTAATACAGCAACTTATTGTAGTTATAAAAAATGATTTATAATATTGCTCAGTTTATTCAAGATTTTATCATAGGCATCTGCGGACATGTTCCCATTTGGGATGTGTAAAACCAGTATATTTGGAAATTATCTTACTGACAAAAGGATAAGAATTCTTCTTGTGTAGAGAGTGTTGTACTCAGTTTCACTTTTAATGTATTTGAGTAAGATCCACTAAATGATTCTTAAATGAGGTCTGTTCCAAGGGATGCAATTAATCTTTTGATAATCTCTTCGCACCCCCACCACAACATCAGACACCTATTGATATTATATTGATTACAGAACCACACAAGAATGCTGCATGCTGTTTTGAATAAATCATAGATGCAGCACCCTACAAACTTTGCAGCTGTTCTGCCATTTACCTGCATCTTTACAAACCATCCAAGTAAGATAGGCAAGACATGCTGGGTACTGCTGGAGAAGTAAGGACCAACTCATAAATGGTGTTCTCCTATGGACTCTTCTTATACATGGATATACCAGTGTTGGCTGACCAGCAAAAACTTACATTCCTCAGCTCTGTGTGAATACTGTCTAGAGGACTTGCCAAGTGTGATGGACAATGGGTATGGATGGCGAAAGAGAGTCAAGGGAATCCATGCTGTTGGTCTACCTTGATGATAATGATGACTATATCTAGATTCTAAATTTATAGAAAAGCCAGTCAGCTGGAGCTTTTAAATACACCGACTGCATTTCTGCAGAAGGGTATATGACATTAAACAATCTGATGATGAGGCTCCCATAATGCAGGAGCTTTAAGGAATGTGGAGTACCTCTTCATTTCCATCACTCTCAGAAACACTCTGGTCTGGAGTGGTAGCACCTGATAGGCTCCTATCTATGGGTCATTTAAACTGAGTGCAAGTAAATGACATGCTAAATTGAATTGTTTAAAATGGAACTGTTTGGTCATTTAACTCTGTGTAAACAAATGACTGTTGTTTAATTGAATTGTTAGTGATACATAGTAATACTTGGAACCATTTAACTTTGTTGACTTATGCTAAATTGAATTGTTAGAAATAGAACTTTGATCATTTAACTGTGTGTATCTACAAAATGTGTTTATAAATCATATATTTAATATATATGTAAAAACAGGATTTGGCATTGAATACCATAAAACCAAACCAAAATAAACTGAATTTATACATATTAACCTTTTTACTAATTGACAAGATGTGTCAACTTTTAAAAATTAAGTGTTACTTGCTATATTAACATTATCATTCAAATAATCTTATGTAGCTTTGATTAGTATTTTAGTTTTTGTTTCCTATGTGTATCTGTAAAATATTTTCTTTTTCATTCTCAAATAACAACAATTTAAATTTTATTTAGAATATTATATATCTTTTAAGAAGTTATTGAAATATATTGTTTTAAAAGTGACTATTTTCATCTTCTGTAATGTCACCTGAGAAAACACATTTTCGCTGTGACAATGTTGTCAAAAATAGTTTTTGATACATTGAAAAATTACAGCCCTTGACTATAGTATATAAAACTCTTTTTGTTTTTTAAATGTTGATTCAATCATATTAATTTTTAATTTTTTGGTTTATCCTGGTAGAGTGGGAAGGACAAACAAACCATGATAATAACATAATTGAAAATTAAGTAATATACTTTTTGAACAGAGAAAGAATCAGCAGAATATTTATCATATTTATTTTGTTTCCATACATTTTTATACATTACTCACAGTTATCTTTGTTTTACAGAATGAAAATGAAAATGAAAATGAAAATACTACTTTTGGAGCAGCACTGAAACGAAAGGAACCAATCTCTGAAAAGGACATACCAAATGTAAGAGAAGATTTTTTTTCTCTCTTTAATGGGTTTTTTTTTTTCTATTTCTGTCTTCTGTCAGTTGGTTGAGGACTAACTATATATTCTGCTCGTCAGATGAGCTGACAATTGACGCAAAAAGCATTATCATTAGTTTCTCAAACTTTGAGCTTTGTCATTAATAAAGCCAACATCTAAGCTTGTCAATGAACTTCTGCTTTTGATCAGAACAGTTAAAATACAGACACCCGACTGGACTATCTATTTGACTCTGCTTTGTCTCTTAATGCAATTTTCCAGATACTGGAGATTTTATAAGTAGACAGTTTTGAGCATTTTACAGCTTTAACCTGAGAAATACAGTGGTGCTTGTATACAAATACATACCTACCCTTTTTTTTTTCATAAAGAATTTATTTTCTTCTAAAGCAAAGATACCGAGATTTTATTATTTTTAATAGAATATCATACAATCAAGGAACTAGGTTTTGAAAAGTTAATGTTCATTGTATGATTTAAAAAAAAAAGTTATATTCAGCTATAGGAAGACATTTGGTTACCCTTTTTTTTCTTTTTTCATTAACACTTAATTTATTGACTTACATCTTCTATTTGGATTTTATTGGGTAGCGCTATCTAATCAGTGGACCAGTTTGAGAAGTGACGTGAGTGTAGAATGATTGTAAAAAAACCTACAGAGTCAGAAGAGTATAGTAGATAGAAAAAAAATAAAATCAAAATAAATTTTTAAAAAATGCAGAAACTCTCAAAAGCCTCTCACAGGAAGTAGGGGTGACGCATGCACGAAAAAAAAGAACCGTCTCTGCAAAAGAAAGAAATCTGTACCTCTTTCAGCAGTAACCGTTGGATTGAAAACACCTATATTTTTCTTGCTACTAGTGGAAGGCCACATATCCGTTTATGCAGCATACTGGTTTACCTTTCCACTAGAAGCAGCCATCACTGTTACCAGCAACCCATGACTAAAAACACCAAATGGACCAGAAAATAACTAACACATTTTAACACCTAGTCTGGGAGATGCAACCATTTAATTTAGATTCAGGAATGATTTCCTCACCCACAGAATGGTTCTTAAACTCAGAAATAAAGTCAAAATATAAAAGGCATCTTGGCCTCCTTTCTTCCTTTCTTCAGTAATTCCTTTGCAGCCTTCATAGTCCAGAAGATGCCAGCAAATTAAGATGGGGTGAAAGAAACAAATGTAGTCAGATATAGATATCATAACACTAAAACCCAAACCAAACAAACAACCACCAAAATATCATCAGCCTCATAAGAGAATAAATGATTTTCAAGGGCTACTGGTCATAGTTCAGTGGTTAGTATGCTGTGCTCAAGAAGTTGAATCTATTCAGGTGTGTGAATCAAAAGTAGAATTAATCACTGATTATTGTTGTTGTTTAGTTGTTTTTAGGTAATACACACTTTGAAACAATGTTTAGTTTTTGTTAGGTAAACTTGTGCAGGAGTTCTCTCATCTTCATGTCTGTTGGATATCACCCTCTTTGTAGACTAACCCAAGAAGTGACATGAGAACAGGATTATGGAATTGGTTTTAATTCCTTCCTTATTCATAATGCATTGTAACCTGGGGATCTCTCATTTCTTCACCTAAAGCAGGGCTCTCTTCATTTTTTTAATCATTCTTTGAAAAGTTTAAAGCAAAATAAATATAGTTACAATATTTATTATATATTTTTCTTATCTTCAAAGAAGTCTTTTTTTTTTTTTTAAAGTTTTGAATTCTTTTCTTATTCATAATACTTGGTAACCTTAAAACTGAGGCCTCTCTCAGTCCATAAACTAGTTATCTACATCCTATGGTGAAGCTGATTTCATAATCAATATTATTCTTAAAATCTGGGCATTTAATTAAAAAGTAATTTTTCTGTTTAGTTTTTATTTTCACTAGACTTTTTGTTATGTGCACATTCATTTTGATAAATAAAGTCTCCATAGCAGCCTATAAGTTTAATTGTAGTCTAATACTGATACTGTAGGAAACTATGGACTCCCTCTTCCCTTCAGTTTTGGGACACCATGCCCTTTCTTCAGGACAATGGACCTTTAATATCCTTGAGTTTAAGATCCCTGACCTGAAGTAAATAAGAAAAATGCCTGGTGCTACTTTGGTATGTGATTTACATAGTTAAGGTGATCTATAAGAATTGAATTCTTCTTTAGTATATGATCTACATATTTCATCTATTTATTATGGTTTAAATAAAACGTTCAACATATATATATATATATATATATATAATTTTTTATAAAAATAATTACTATTTATATAAAATTCTTTATTTTAAAAGATGATTTAAAATTTTGTAAATTTATTAATAAAAAGAATTAAAATGAAGCAAATTTTAAACCAATGTACTGATTTTATTGGTGGATCAAACTAGCATCAGCTTGAAAAGCTAGAAATAGAGTGACAGAATTTTTTCTCATCATACACCGGCAGAAATCATCAAGCTGTGATTGCAAGGTTGTTTCTTTTACTTCTTTTATTTTTTTTCAGAATGCAGACTTTTGATTCTTATCTTTCAATTGCCTGAGTGTTTGCTCTACTATTTGGATTGACATAATATTGCTGATAGCTGACAGTTTAATGATGTTAATTTAAATGACATGAATTAGAATATGTTGGTTATTCATCAGAATAAATAATTTTCCGCAACTTCTCTTACCACATGTTCCTTGTTAAGTTGAAACTGGAGCTACCAATACTTGAACAGACATTAATTCATGCTTTAGACTCTCTAACTAGAAATTCTCTTGAAACCAAGACAAGTGTTTACCATGTCTCTTGATAATAAAAAGAAAAAAGTGTAACTTTTTTGTTGTAAATCACAATATAGAGTGTAGATTGCATACCAAAGTAGCACCAATTGACTTATGTAATTTTGAATAGTGAAATGAAGTTACTGCCTCACAATTATTACATTTAGTGTATGAAATTTATATGCAAATGTAACACCTATTATTAGATAGAGATGGTATTTATTCTAAGAATAAAATAATGTAAAGTAATTGATTGAATTTTCAACTTGTTTAATAATTATAGGTAGGAAATTGTCTATAGTGTGAATGAAATTAAATCTAAAAGCTTTATGTAAAAGGTTTCAAGATAAAAACAAAGCCGAAGAGATGCTAAATATTGAGCATTGCATAAATTTTTTATACCAGTATATCTCATCTAAAATAGGTTCATAAATCCTCTTTATATAATGACTTCATCATTAAGTCACACTACCAGCTGAAATACTTTAGTCTGTCTTGATTGAATAAATAAGAAAAGTACAGGTGATGTAAATTTCTCGGTGGTTTAAAGATAACAGTTTAATTTTAAGAGAAAATAAACAGTGCAAAACCAAAAAGGAAATTAAAGTAATTTCCATGTGGTAAATTCTTGTTAAGTTACTAAAATCTGGAGTATTTGATATCTGTATCCTATCTAAAACCCAGACTCTAAAATGAATAACCTTTGACTTGGGTGATTTAGGGAAGAATTCAAGGAATCTGCACACTGATTGATAGTGTTTAACTTTGGCTGTTGAAAACATCTGAATTCCACTTTTTAAAAAATTCAAATGTAGAAAAATGTTTTCTTGTTTAGGTTGGAAATCAGATTATACAGGGTGCGACAGAAATACCTCCTACATTTTAAACTGTCACCAGTATGGTACAAGTAAACTTAGGCAAATGATATTGGTAGCTCCATCTAGCTAGTGTCTTACCATTTTTTTTTTTTTTCAGATATGATCTGTTATGATCATAGTTTGAGCTGGTGCATGCCATGCATTTGTTGATGAAACATTTTTTTAAGACTGATGAATCTGTAATTGCTACACAGAGACCTTTTAATACTCATTTCATGTTACATTGTAATGATCCTGTTTTGGATAAAATTTAAAACCTAAAACAGTTTCAATTTTCTATCCAGAACATAACAGTTATATTTTAAGAGAAAATAAACTTGAAATGAGCACAAAAACCTCTCTGTACAACAATTAAAGATTCAGCAATATTAGAAAAAGACATTTTAACTGCAAAATCACTGTGTGCACTAGTTCAAACCATAATCATAATTGACTGTATCTGAAAAACAAATGGTAAGAAATTAGCTAGATCAAACTAGCATCATCACTTGCCTTTGACCCTAAATTGTGCCCATTTTACCTATGTTTCTTAGTGTGCCTTCCACTTTCTTTTAAAAAGCTAGTGTCACTTAAAACGCTTTTGCCTTCTTCCACCAGCATAGTGAGAAAAGGAGAAAGGAAGAATTGACATTCATAAATAAACAACAATAATAAATTCCTTTCCTCAATACTTATGTCACAGAAATTTTACTTGGTGATATTTACTCATCACAAAACAAAATAAGAAAAAGTTTGTTATATGAGTTTTCTAATTGGTTAAGTCATGTATGTCTACAAGGGAAATCAATATTTATAATCCTGGACTTTTAAATGGACTTTGAATATCTGTGGGAAAATCTCACCCCTCTCTCCATTCCATGTATTAGTTAATATAAATGAGTAAATAAGTAAAAAGTAAAGTTGGCGACCATAGTTGATATATTTGCTGAAATATTCTTTTTATGGTTCACTGTGGTGCATTATCAATTAGAAGCTTTTTTTTTGTTGAATATAAGAAAACACCACATCTACTTGCTTTTTTTCCAGACCTTTTCAATTCTCACCTTTTCCCTTGACTCCAAAGAAATGAGTTATTGCATCAATTTTTGTGCTGGCTGAATATTAAGTCCCAGACATTTATTTTATTTTTTTTTTATTCTTCTTTCACTCACCAATACATATTCAAAGGTCAACAAATTACCCCAAATTTATACCATGAAGACATTGAGTCTTTCATTTAATGTTATTAACTCTCAGGCATGTCATATATAACCGTTAAAGCACCTCTTTGACTTTTATAAGATCAATAAATGGAGTTTTTTATGTGTTTTTTGTAGAGATAGGAAGTAGGTTTTGTGTGTATATATGACTTGGTTACATTATTTTTATCGGATTTAATCTGGTTTATACTCATTTTTATTACAACAATTTTTAAAATCCTTTTCTATTAAGTTCCTTTAAAAGTCATAATCTTATATAGTATTTTCTCATGTATTTGATTAGCTTTCTTTTGAATATTAATGAAATTAGCACTAAAGATTTATTGAATTACTTATTAAGCTTTGCTTGGATATAGCACATAGGTTTCTGGTTGTTTACAGTACTTGTTGTTGCTTAAGTGGTCACCCATCTAAGTATTAAACAATGGCTGCTTAACTTCTAGGATCTAGCAGAAACTGGTGCTTTCATCTTGACTTGACCATAAGTCAAAGATATCTCATGATAAAAACTAGCAGAGTACTCATGAAAATGATGAGCTTACTTATGTTGATATTGAGAGATCAGAGTAATTCTATACTCTGCCTAGAATCAAAGTGTCATTAACTTGCTCTTCTGCCAAAGAAACAAGGTGTAGTATTTGTATCCATGGAAATTCCATGGTTATTTCAAAAACTATCAAATATAAGATATGCGAATGAAAACAGTTATTATTTTGAAGAGCATAGGATTTTTTATTTCCACAAAAATAAATTCAAGATATTTAACCCTTCCAAAAAAATAAAAACTGAAATAAAAACAAATGCATGTATTTACCCAAACATTCTGCTATAGGTAAGTTGTGATCAATTTTTAAGCTGAGTAAATAAAGTTAGTTTGAATTCAGAATTTTCCTTCTCCTAGACTAGTTTCCTAACAAAGGTTAAAAAATCCAGTCTACTCATATTTAGCCATAGCTGGAAGGAGAACAGGTGGATTCATCTCAAGGACCTTAGCATAAACAGAAATGCAAACAGCTTCATCCAGGGTTTAAACTTGGTTGACTGATTTTATTTCCTTCAATAATAATTGTTATACTAAGAACGTCTCTCTCTCTCTTTATTTATTTATATATATATATATATATTGAGAGAGAAAAAGAGAAAGTGGTGTGC
Organism: Sepioteuthis lessoniana; assembly: GCA_963585895.1. Lineage (NCBI taxonomy): Eukaryota > Metazoa > Mollusca > Cephalopoda > Myopsida > Loliginidae > Sepioteuthis > Sepioteuthis lessoniana. The sequence goes on along the minus strand of CAUZXS010006726.1, from coordinate 31,186 downwards.
TTGTATACATACATATATTCTTTTCTTTAGCTTTCTTACCTCCCAAATTTCCTCCTTCACACTCTCTTTTTCTTCCTCATCCTCTCCTCACTCAATCCAAATCTTTCTCACTCAATATTGTTATTTAGGTTTATAGGACAGAAAGTGTAATTGATTAGAGCTCAGAAGGACTGCAGATTGTACAGATACTACACTCTGCTCCAAAATAGAAAAGTGTAACAGTCATACAAACAAGAGTATAGACATTATATGTTTTTAACCATAAAGTTGATTTAGTATTTGCCCAAGTTTCTCCCTTCTATATGCAAAGATTTATTTTTAGAACACAAGGGAAAGATGAAACTCATTATCGATAGCTTACTTAATGTTCTGTAATCATTGTATATTGATCAAAGGGATCAATATAAGAATGAATTGATGTCAGTATTATGAAAGCTAATTCTTCTAAATCTTTTTCCTCCTCTCATTTTTCCTTACTGTACCCTGTGGCTGACTTAGCTATAGTCTTCAATCTCCTTTTCTTCTTCCGTATATGTTGTCACTTCTGATAAACTTACTTTACAAGCACATAGATGACTGTGTATGCATACAAATGTTTTTAGCTATATACATTTATGCACATATGTATGCATGTGTGGCAATGCCATGCAGTGTAACAGTTATATGGGAAACAAGATTCTGCAGAATTTGAATTCTGACTGAGACTGCTTGTATTCATATCACCTTTATGCCTTGGTGAAAAGCTTGAATCTATGCCTGTAGGCAGGGCTTAGAATACACTGTATCCCTGGGAAATGGGTAAGACTTCCCCAAATAAGGGGCATCTTACATATGAGACTAAACTCCATCTGATGGTGAAGCTTCAGTTCTGGAGATTTGGTATGGAGTACCCCTTCATTACCATTACTCCCAGGTCTTCTCTGACCTGGGGTACTAGTACCTTTTAGTGTCCCATCTATGGACCAAATAGATCTATCTAAAATTTATTCATATTTGATAGGACTGTATGCAATAAAAATAACTTTTAAGAAAGACCTATACAAAATATATAAATATAAACATAATTCCCTAACCTCTAGGTATAAAATAACCCTAGTCTGGTTGACATGCCATTAAAATCAATATCAATCAAAAGGCTGAATCTTCTACTATCTATGTTCTATCCTATTGCCGTATTGACTAAGGTTTTAAATCTAACATACAATAGTAGTTGACAAAGTGACTTAGATAAATCACTCTCCCATAGTAACTTTACCAGCGAAATCTGCTTCACTCATTTTCAAATTTGACACGTGTCAGATATATAAAAACTATATTTTGGCAGCACTCTCTAATTTAAGCCATTTCTACCTTATCAGTCATCATCAGTAAGGCTTAGAATATGTCAACTGCATTCTCTGTAGAGGATAAGATACCCTCTCTTTCCCCCCCACAAAAAAAATGTGTGCCCTGAGTAGGACTCTAAACTGCATCTATTGGTGTGGCTCCAGTTTTGAAGCTTTAGGGAGTGTGGAGTTGCTCTTTTATTGCTCTTACTCCTGGATCTAGCCTGTAATAATAATTCCTGTTTGGGGTCCCGTCTATGAGTCAGGTAGATCTATTTGAAAGTTGTTTGTGTTGGATAGGAATTCTTGATGCTCTGTAGCCGTGTGTAAACAAATGATTATTATTAGACAGGAAGAGTTAATTAAAACTATATAATTGACTGAGTTATTATTATTGGATGGGAGTACTTGAGATCAAATAACTACAAACAAATGATTATTATTGTCCAATAAAAATTTTGATTAAAAATAAAAAAAGATTGCTGTAGAACATTGAAAATATAGTTATTATAATCAAACATTACAAATGAATCAAATTTTGGCCTTAAATAAAGAATTAATATGCTGTTGAACTAAAAAAACTAAACCAAACCAGTCATTGAAATAAGTTTTATTTAAGATCACAGACTATGTTTATTTTAATAAAGATTTCACTTGTCTTTGCATAAGACTATAGATAATTGGACTGAGCTTGTATAGGAATTATCTAAACCTTTCTTCTTAAGCATTTTCAAAGGTAAATCTTTAGTATTATTTCTTAATTCAGGGAATGTATATATATATATTATTAATATTTGCAATGTAAAATAAAAATAGTTACAATTTACACTGATTATTCTACAATGATCATTATCTGAGATATAGCTACAACAAAGTTGAATACAGACTGTGGATAGAATTGCTTTGTTTAAAATCACTTCTTAAAAATGTTCAAAACCAAATAGCTATCACAGGCTTTTTTTGCATTACTGTCAGTTTTATGATGATTAATTGATTCTCAGATGCTTGTGTTGATGGTGTTTATTTGAAAATAAGGAAAATAAACATTTAAAATAAATGCTGCTGTGGCAGAAGATATATTGGCTACTTTATCAGCCAATTTGGGTAACTTTCCTAATAGGATATCATCTTCCAAAGTAGCTTACACAGGTTGATATTAACTAGGTAATCTCTACAGAAATATACAAAGCAGTAAGTTATCATCCTAAATATTGCCTTTGAAAAAATGTAAGCAACATAAAAATTATAAAGGCTTTTTGTTTTCCATTACTTCTTCATTGAGGAGCTGAGACAAATTTTCTGGTTACATAGCAGAAGGTCCTTAAGGTGCACTTAGCATAATAATTATTATTGTATGAAACAGAATCAACCATCTGAGTTCAAATCCTGAACAAGGCTGTTTGTGTTTCACATTGCACTAATTCCTTTGGGAAAAGTATGAATTCATTTGTTCTCCCCCAGCTATGAGTAGTAAGGTACTATTTACCAACCCCTCCACTCGGGCAGGATATGACACAAGGTCAATTTTTAAGCGGAGTTTAACAGGTTTGAATTCAGAGTTTTCCTTCTCCTAGACTAGTTGCCTCACCAAGGCTGAAGAACCTAGTCCGTCCTACTATTTACCCATAGCTGGAGGGAGAATAAGGGGGTTCATACCTTTCCCAAGGGTATTTGCCCGAAAGTGAACGTAATAGCGCGACTGGAGTATGAACTCGCGTACTACGATTCCGCAGTTCATCGCTTTAACCATTACACCACGAGGAGGACACCCCTATGAGTAGTAAGGTAGATTGGATTCTTTAGCCTCAGTAAGGCAACCAGTTTAGAAGAAAAATTTTGATTTCAAACCAGCTGTAGTCCATTTAAAATTTGACCTTGTATCACATCCTGCTTGTGGTTGTTGGGTTTGGGTAAATACATATAGCAAAACCCTTGAAATAATTTCTTCTTTAAGCCTTTCAAAAGTTGTGACTATTCAAGGATTTTTAAATTGTGAACCTCTGTAGTGATATTTGGAATAAGCAGAGAAACTGTTAAGGAAATTTTTTAAAATCTGTCAAGTAATACTCTTTATTTCACATTTAATCTGGGCTAAATATAATGCAGAATCAACCTTAGCAAAATCTGGACAAAAATTGTCACTGTAGGTATATCCATGCTCATGAAAAAGGAAGGAAATATTGCAAAATAAGAAATGCTATAGTATGACAAACCTTAAAAAAAAAAAAACAATTCATGCACCTAAAAAAGTCATGCTCAGTTAAAAGGAGAAAAAAGACCAAAATAGATGCCATGTGCTTGGCAAAGAAAGAAGAAATCTTAAAGTATTTTACAAATACTCTTGAGAAAGGCATGAATCCATCTGTTCTCCTTGCTATGGATAAATAGTAGAGCAGACTCTGTTCTTTAGACTTGATTTGACAACCAATCTAGGAGAAGGAAAATTTTGAATTCAAATCAGTTGTAGTCTACTTAAGAAATTGACCTTGTTTCACATCTTGCCTGTGGTGGTGGAGTTGATTAAATACATACAGAAAGACAAAAAAAATACTGACATGAAGCCTGTTTATGCAAATTCAGAAAAAAAAAGGATCTGAAAATAATAAAGTTGTTATTCATAGTTCAGATCAAGTCAGGAAGATCACTTAGCCACAAAATATATGAAGACAATAGAATGGAATTTATCATCAACTCAGAAGAAAGAAATATAAAAATAAGAAGATATTGTTATTAAATAAGATTTAATATCTTCCTTAGAACAATTAATCATATTGCAAACAACAATTAAGTCTGGAAAAGAAATGTAAGGTTAATATCATATTTGAAACCTCCAAGATAGAGACAGCAGTTGTCTTTACTTCCTGACTAGCAGCAATAAAGGAGAAAGAGTCCCTGAAATTTCATATCTTCAATTGAGACTGGATGAAATCAAATCAAAGTGCCCTCTCTCATCCAAGGGAGATAATCATTTCTCTTCAAAACAAGCAAATAGTTATAATTTTTTTCGTATTTGGTATGTAGAGCCAAAAATAAAATCTGTTAATCGATTTTCTGGAAAATTGTTTTATTTATGATTTTTTTCTTTTATGAAAATGGTCAAATGGAGTTGACCTTTAAAGGCTAATGAAATGCCATGAACTTTTGCACATATATTTTCTACACCAGGGAACATATAGGTAGCTTTGTGGAGAAAACATTTTATAACCTTTTTTTATTTATTTATTTTCTTAACTACCCTTGGTACATCAATGGATCCATAATGTAATAATAAAAGAAGTGTTGTCTTTTAAACAACAAATATTTATTTTTCAACATAATCTTCTTCTTTGCATTTAATTCAGTGGTAGATATCAATTATCTAGAGCAAACATTATTCAGTGAAAATTTCTGATCAGAATTAAGCTAATAACTTTTATAGTTTGGGTTATTTAATGCCAAAGTCAGTCTTTTTTTTTTTTTTTTTTGCTTGTAATTATCTAGTTTCAAGTAACTACAACTTTGAATAATTATCTTTGATACAAATAATTTGCACTGGGTTATATAGTTTCAAGTATCCCTATCTAATACTAATAATTATCAAACGTATCTATTTGATCCATACATGAAACCCTAATAGGTACAAGCACTTTGGATCAGAGTGAACCTAGCAGTAATAGCAATGAAAGGGTAATTCCACACTACCAAGAACTTCATAATTGGAACCTCCACTTCTGGGTGTAGTTAAGCCTCAAACCCAAGGCACCAATAACTATGTCTAAAGCTACAAACTAATTGATCTACTTTTGTACTGATATAAATAAATTATATAATATAATATGATATAATAAATTATAAATTCAGGATAAAATATGAGGTCTATTCTAAAACCTGGCCATTGGCTTAATGAGTAGAGTGTTTTTCAATGGTCCAGGAAACCAGGATTCCATCAAGTCATATTCATATCAAAGACTCAAAAAATGGTACCTTGCTTAGCACAGCACTATAAGGTGAGGACCAAGGGTAAAGTGGAACAATCCTGAGAATAGAGTAGCTATTGAAAAGGGAGCCTTCAGGTCACACTCGACTAAGGTCACTAACTTTACTTACTTTTTACTTTATCCATGTGTAACCTGTCAATTTATATTAATGAAAAAATAGACTTTTTGATAGTAGCATTTTAATCCCCTTCAAAATGCTAGAGTGCTCTCATTGGAACCTTACATACTTATCCTAGCATCACTTCCATTTTTTAAAACTGTCTGTAAAATCCTCTTTCATAATTCCTATTAGCTACCTTGTTACATTCCTTTTAAAATGGTCAACAGAGTTTCAACTGTAATTTTTCCTTTGGGGAAAAGTTAGGAGTTGCTGGTGGTTGAATCTGGATGGAAGGATTGTTCATAGACCTTGGTGATACAATGTTCTGCCTACATCCTTCCATGATGTAAGAATAATCTACTTAATCAGTTATTGTAAATGCAATGGTCACACAGTATACAATATCACCCAATATCATTTCATTGTTGACCAAGTAACCCTATGGATGGGTAGCTGTTAACACATGTGCAGTAAGGTTCTCTCTGATGAGTTGTCAAATTGCATCAAGGCAGTACAACTGTTTCTCAAGATATTCAAAGTGATTGGATATGTTCTGGATAAATCTGCTGATTGTAATCTAGTGTCTGTCTTCCACCTCCAGTAACTGACAACTGAAGGTCAATTACAAGAGGTCTTTTTGTATATGTAAGAGATGGTCAGACACAAGACTTGGGGATTTTTTTAAAAAGTCAATTAATTAACAAGAGAGAAAAGAGTTACAACCTAAATTTTGAGGCAAAGAAAAACTAACCACCCCTAATGGGATGGGACTGTGATTTCTCAAATAGATCTTTCCTTGATTGACTTAAAATACCACTTCACATTTCCCTATTTTAAAAACTAATCCAGAAAGAAGGTGTAACATTGACAATAAAGTGAATAAAATTTTTCTGTGACCACATGTCTGGCTTTTCCTTTCCTGATATGAACAACCTCATCTTGCCATCATCTCTTTATCTCTGCCAATTTTCTTCAAGCTTCCCACAACACTTCATTATTTTATGTGTCTATATATATATATAAATTTTTTGTTGTAGGTCCTAAGAGAGAATAAGAATATTTCTAAATTAGTAGGTCCAGGAAGAATTGTATTTTTTAGAATTTATCTATTTATTTTGTTCTTACATATGTATGTTTCCACTTGTTACTTTTGTTTAGCGTGTAAATTAATTTGACCGTTATGGTCATTGCATATTTTCACCCAATGAGGATGACTTATCCTATTCTGCCCAGAGCATTTTTCCCGGACAACATAAATGGTGAAAGCCTGCCAAACTTTCTCTTCCTCAGAATCTTTCAAGCAGGACAGACATACTTTCTATCCTCTCTCTTCATAGCGGCAGAACCATTACACCATGAGGAAAGCCATCTAATTTATGGATCTTTGAGTCTACTCTTCTAGACCAAAGGCTCCCAGTTGAATATAAATCAGATGTATTTATTCCGCCACTCACAGGAACACTTTTGTCGCCTCTAACTTTTGCTATGTCTACAGCGACGCATAATTCCGCTCAGACATTCAGCTATTTCATTCCTCCTAACTTTGAGAGAGATCATCATTCTCCCCACTCTCTCTCCCACTGCTATAGGACTACGCTTATGGCTGACAGTCCTGTCCTTATTCAGCAACAAAACCTTTGCTATGACTGTAGCAATGCAAATCCCACACAGACACCGAGCTGCCTTATTCCATCTCTATTCTGCTTATCTATTTCAGAGACATTTATTCCTCACTCCAAAATATATGGGACTTAAAACAACTGTCTGAACACCAAATGCCTGCTCATCACCTTTTAATTGTTTTCTTCCCACTACGACGATCAGCACAAAGGCTACCTCTCAACTGAAGCCTTTATTAAACTTCTAAATTAAAAACTTTCAGTATCTTCGTTCAACTCCATGTATTTTTACTTTAAATATAACGGAGAGGATAACTTAATCACCTTCTTCATTATACTTTCATCAAAGAACATAAATGTTACACTCCAACACACACACACATACATAGACAACGTATCAAATATCAAAAATAAATGATGGGAAAAGTAGGCTAAGAGAAAAACACTCTAAAACAAAGGAAGGACCAGCTTCCATTAAAAAAACATAAGTAAAACCCATTCAAACTACAAATGCTAGTGAATTCAAGTCTCATTGAATACCCCATTAACAAGGCCTTGTGCCATACATGTTCTCTGATGAAAGCATCAAGCTGGAAACACACACACACACATATATATATATAGACAGACATACATGGATATGTATATAATACACAGACAAAAATTACTAGTAAAAAAAAAATAGTTACCAGTAAATTTCAAAACACTCTACCACACAAAAAATCTCCAAGACACACACTCACATACAGAGGAAAAATAACTGTTAGTGAAATCTAAAACCACTCCAACACACACACACACACATACAAGACAAAAGCATATCAAATATCAATGAGGAGTAAAGTAGACTAAGGTAAACACACTCTAAGAAAAAGAGAGGATGACTTCTATATAAACCCATAACCAACTGAAAATCATTCAAACTGCAAACACAAGTGAGTTCAAGTCTCATTGAGTACCTCATTAACAAGGCCTTGTGCCATGTATGTTCTCTGATGAAAGCAACAAGCTGGAAACATACACGTATGTAAGAACAAAATAAATAAATAGATTCTAAAAAATACAAATCTCTTCGTGGACCTACTCATTTTGAAATATATATATACAGATTTAAAATTTTATCTAATATATATTATATTCTAAATTTTAAGTTTACTACTAAAGATATTAAAGTTATTGAGAAACTTTATTTGCTAAGTAAGTAAAGTTGGTGACCGTAGTTGAGGGCAATCCGAAAGCTCCCTTTTCAATAGCTACTACACCAAGGTGTAGGGGAAGGCGCTACTCCTTTCCCTGGATTGCTCCACTTTACCCTTGATACCTACCTTATATTAGAGTGTTAAGCAAGGAGGTATCAAGTACCATTTTTCAAGTCTTTGGTATGACGCGATCTAGGATTGAACCCCAGTCTCCCGGACCATTGGCAAACACTCTACCCACTAGGCCAATGATCCAGTTTGCTAAGTACAAGGTAGATATAAAACGCTCTTAAACTTTAGATCCATGAGCCCCCATCCATTACATTTCTTCCCACCTCGTTTGAGGCTTCTAGCTGAAAAAAATCTAGAAATGTTATCTGTTCAATGATAGATGATAAACATTTTACAGGAAATAGAATGTAGAAATGGGGATTTCCCCAGCCATAATTCAGGCTATTTTTAGATAGCGGCTCAAGTATTGTCCACTTGAGTTCTTAGGTTTAATGATTGATAGTTTCATTGATACAATAATTAAGATAATTAAGCATCATTATTTTGTAAAATGCAAACATGTGATGTTTATTATCTTAAGAATTAAAAAGTAAGAGTAAAGAATGTGAAAATATAAATTTTGAAGTCTTTTTAATTCAAATGATAAATAGGACATTTAAATACTCATAATTTTATTGTCCTATTTCAGAAATCAAAAATGTTTTTCAAAATGATCTTGATGAATATAAAAAATGATGTTGAAAAGTTCTCAGACCAACTAAAAAGGAATGACTTTTTGTTTCTTTTCTTTTTTAAAAATGTATCTAATTTTTTTTTTTTTTTTGAAGTGTTAAAAAAATGATGTGCAAAGTGTGTAGAACTGAAAAATAAATATGGGAGGATAGCATACAAGAGTTGGCTGAAAAGTTCATAGGATTATGTCATATTTGCTGTTGATGATTTTTTGACCAATGGGATCCAAGCACTGCCACACCAATGAAAGAAGTGTGTGGACATCAAGGAGGACTATGTTGGAAAATAAACCTCATTTGGTCACATTCCAGGAGAGTATCTCGGTCAGCCTCTTAATTTTTCAGCCAACCCTTGTATATATTTCATGGTTTGAGGTCATCCTCTTCTTGGTCAAGCTGAGAACTTTTCAACAGTCTGCTACATATAAGCACTCATATACGCCAACTACTACATATAAAGGGAGAGACTGTCCATTGACAGAAAATCTTTCTTCAGATTCATTTTCCAAGTACATGTCAATATATCACTTTTCCCCTGTGTATACTGTCCAAACAGTTTTATTAGCAAATGAATTGCTTGTATGGATTCTGAATGGCAAATAATTCAATACAGATACAGACTGTTAGAATAGTCAGAAGATTATGAGAAAGTACTTGGCTTTCCTAAATGACCAACTGTATCTACAATCACTGCTTTTTAATCAAGGATAGACAAGTTGAACGATGGCAGCTGGTTAAGAAGATCAACAATTTGTAGATTATGTACATTTTTAGTTTGTTAAATAATTTTATTATTCTTAATATTTTAGTATGAAAACCAGTTGTTATTGTCACAAGGATCCATGTTTCAGATATAATGTTAGTGTCACAGGTTCCTCACAAAGTTTATCACTCAATCTCAGTGACAAAAGAAATGGACAAATAGGCATTTATAGTTTGGTTCTCACATTTATTAATGTTTTAATAATTCAGGTTGGGCATCTCAGTGGGTTTCCAAGCCATCTTTCAAAAGAAGGAGAAAGTCTTTGTATCTTCTAAAGTGTATATTGAAGGGGCTTCTAAAATGTTAACCTCTGCAAAAAAAGAGGTATGCTCTGTGGTACTCCAGAAATCCTTCTGCTAAAACTTAAAACGCAAACTTTCTCATCCCTTGCATCAATCAAAGTGACTTCTAACCTCACATTTGTCCATCAAACACCTCTACAATTTAGTATGGAGTCACTCATTCATTACCATCATTCCCAATTCCACTCTAACTTAGAGTGTTAGTACCTGTTCGGGTCTCATCTATGTGTCAGATAGATCTGTTTGAAAATTATTAGATAAGAATACACTAAACTGTATAACTGTATGCAAATTATTTGTGTCAAGATGAGTTACTTGAAGCTATAATTATTTACAAATTATTATCATTGAAACCATATATTTGCTTGAAATACTTGAAAAAATACAATTGTGTGCAAATTATTATATTATACAGGAATAAATGCAACCATATAACTGTGAGCAAATAAATAATTGTTATCATTAAATAGGAGTAGTTACATGAAACAATATGGTTGCAAATAAATTATTTGTATTAAGAATAGTTCCTTGAAGTTATAATCAATAACAGTTATCAACTTTGGAAATGGAACTGGTAATTCAAGTTCATATTGTGGATAAGGCAGTTTGTTTTTCTCTTCGTGCCTTTGGGAAACCCCTGAATCTATCTATTCTCCTCCCTACCCACTAGGGCAGACTGTTCTTTACTCTTAGTTAGGCAACCAGTTTAAGAGAAGGAAAACTGAATTCAAATTTTCTTGACTTAGAAATTAACCTTTAGTCACATCGTGCCCATGGCAAAGGTGTTGGGTAAATATGTACTTAAAGCTGTAATTGTTTACTAATGATATTTATTAATCATTACTTGAAACCATATTACTGCTCTCCAAAAAGACTGACTTTGGCATTAAATAACCCAAGAAAAATTGACATGATATAAAACCAACCAAACTTGAGCATTATATCAAGTCACTGAATATAGAAGGTTACTGTAATGTACAATGAATTCAATAATTGGATACATTTCAGTGTATATTGATACCAAATATCTCAGTATATTTCAAAGGAATTAAGTTGGAGTGTACTATAAGTCTTTGTTTTTGCTAGTAATAATAAAGAGTTCAATGACATTGTATCAGCATCTTGATTGAAGTGGATTTTATTATTTATAACTTGTTTTGTGTAATTCTTAGTTGATGCATAAATTTTAATAACCAGAATAAGTACTTTTACTCTATTAATGATAATAATCAGGACTAGTCCAGTTAACCAGTTCATCAAAAGAGAAAAAAGTAGGAATTAAAAAATATGAGATAATGCTCTGTAACATAGATATATATATATATACACAAGTTAATATAAGGCATGCACATGATGATATATTGTGTGTAGTTAGGAAGCAGATTTTCTTGTAGGTATTTTATTATAGACGGCAGACAAGGATCTAGGGTTGAGTTTTTTATTGGTCTAGATGTTGGAACTTTGGATGAAAAAACTTTAAAAATTGTTTGAAATCTCTGAGAGTACATACACTTTTGATTGATTCTTCATTGTCAAGGATGTGGATATGACCACATCATAGAGTTAAAGATGTTTTCTGTAATCAATGAATTTTTTGAATAGGAGTATTTATCATGTCAGTTGATGTCAAGTTTGAATGTGTTGTCTGTTGGTGCTGGTTTGAATGTGTAGAAATTCCAGATCAGGATCATATGACTGTAAACTGCTTTGGCCACAAGACCATGAATTTGTGTCAGATGCATTTTAAGTATTCCTGCTTCCAAACTTTAAGAGATTAAAGTGTGGGATTTCTGTTCTTTATAAATATTACTTCTAATATTTGGAGTCTTTTTTTTTTCATTTCTAATATTTAGAGATGTTTTTTTTTTTTAAATTTATGCTACTAATCCTTTAAATATTTGTAGGGATGCTGCAGTCCTATAAAACATGCTTATTGAAATGAATATGGATGAATAACAGGTTTATCAGTGGGAGAGGATAGTGATTATAAGTCTGATATATGAATTAAGTGTTGTTGTATCATCATTAGTGTTAGAGATGCAATCTCCAAATTAGCAAGAGAATTGATACACAACATCTGTTCTACATGATGGTCTATTTTGTGGTGCTCTATTATTAGTGATGATTAAGTTAACTGTTATAAATTTTTTATAATATATGATGAATCTTACATGTTAATTGTTATCTGTAGGATATATATATATATATATATGATATTTCTAATAACTGATTCATCATATTTGTTGTTAGAATCCATTTAGTTGCAGTAAAATAGATTAATGGTATTTTCATTTTTATTAGGATTATTGTTTAAGTTACTACTCAGAGAGATCTTTAAAGTTATTTTTATTCATTTATGTATGATATGGTTAAGAAATCCATTATTAATTAGGATTTATTTAATGTTACTTAATTTGTTGTTGAATAGTGTGTAGAATAGGAGATAAGTTTGGCTCGATTAATCGCGGTTTTATAACAGCTACCTCATATATTTGTGGGCATTCACTGTAGTTGTTAAGGAGGCAGGAATTAGTGCTTGCAGGTTTTTTTAATAAACTGAGGTGCTAAATCTATGACTTAGAGTCAACTAAATCATCAAAAAAGGATATTTTATTATTGATGTTGTGTTTATTAATGAACTTATGATAATATATGTACATGTGTATATAAATGACAATGCATACACTAGACATGATAAACAAGTACACAATGCAGTCTAATAAATACAAGTACAAGACTATATAACAAACACAGGCATTGCTATAAAGGTATATAGGTCACTAAAATGATATACTTGAAGATCTATAGATTAACTCTACATATTCTAGAAGTGTTTTTTGATAAGTTGATTCCATAAAATTTACTTCCTGTAAACTACTGGGAGAAGAGTAAATAGTCTAAAAGAAAAAGAAGCAAGTGGGTATTTATGACTGTTAAAGTTCAGTGATTTGGGTGTGTAACACTTTCAGTACAAATTTAGGTACTGGGCAGTTTTCTATCTTGCTCTTTATCTAAACAGCCAAAGGCTGTCATTTTTTGTGAACAGCTACCATTCCTGGCAACCCACTGCTGCCTATTACCTCTAGCTCAAATTCTGACTGCTTCATTGAATATAAAGGGTTCTGACTTCTGGAAAAGAAAACCACTTCCCCAGCTTTGACCTCCTAGAATTAAAGTACCTTTAAAAGATATCCTTATCTACAGACCTCTGACTGTACTCGTGTCAAAACTTTATTATGAACATTAAAAACCTAAGTCTTTCATCCCCATCAAGAAGTCCTTCCTTTTCTATTTTATCATCTATTAAAATCTGCCAAACTTCCTAACATATTTAGCTATACACACATCTACATACATACATACGTACTACTTTTGCTCACACACTTCCATACAGATAAAAAAATACCCATGCAGACAGACTCACATCTTCATGCATTTACACTTAGACACACTCAAACCTGCTTGCATATGCATTATTGCACCTAAATGTGCACTCAGAGACAGAAGAGCCAATGGTGTCAAAGAAGGACTGTCAGTTATATATCTTGAAGGTAAAGTCAATTACCTATCTATCTCTCTATATATAAATAATCCATTATCAAATAGCTATTATATCCATTATCATATAGAAAGTATAGGTCATAAATATCAAGGGGTATCCAAATTAACTTATTAGTCTGGCACATCTTGGAAATGACAATGTGGCTTCCTCTTTTCAATCTCATTGACCTATTCTAAACAAGTTTTTAGATGATTAGAAAAAATATCTTCTTTTATTTAACAATTTAATTTTATTAAAAACATTTTCCAGAAATTTAGTATTAAGAACCACAGATCATGAGTTGCTCATAGTGTAACAATTATTGTCATGGGAAATGGACATGGCAAACCAAGTTCAAATCCTGGATGAGGCTGTTTGCATTTCACAATGCACTAATAACCTTGAGAAAGGTAACCCTCCTCCCAGCTATGGGTAAATAGCAGGACTGACTGGGTTCTTTAACCTTAGTATGGCAAACTGAATTCAAACTAAATTCCCCTTAAAAATTGACCTTGAGTCACATCTTGCTTGTGTGGAGAGGTTGGTAAATACATGAATATGTCCTTTGTCATGTTGATTCTTCTTATATAATGCTCCTGTTTTTACCTTCCAAAGCCAAATGACTTTCAGTAGATTGTCTGTTTGTTCAAATACTTGTGAGAAGTACTGTATTTACTAATTTTCTTATGTCACTGATTCAATATTGGGCTTCATCAACACTTTAGATGTTTGAAGAAGCTATAGCAATTAAGATAAGAGGATGAGCCAGTAGAGTTAAGTTTTCAATTTTCCAGGAATAATTCATATTATGATGAGCTGGGTGTCAGCTGGTATTGATCAATATTATTTCTTTGAGTTGGCCCATTAATGATATCAGCATCCTAGGCTTTTAACAGCATGATCTTAGATTACTGGTACTTCATCATCCATGATGCAGAGTCAAGTATGACCAGTGAGAGAGATTGACACTTTCTGGGTTTGAATGCATTCTTGTTTATGTTATTGGTTGGCTGAGGTTGTCTTGCAAATTACTCTATGTTGCTCTCTTAATATCTCTATAAAAGTTAACATGTTGAGTATTTTGGAATTTGTTTTTTATTTTTTTTGTTTTAAATTTCTTGTTTTGATACTTCCATTCCTATTATTAACTTCTCCTTGTTGAAGATAAAGAAATGATGCTGTGCATTCTCGAGAATGAAAGTTATCCTTTTAAACCTTTCACTCAGATTTATTTGGGCTGAACGCTATTTTATTCTGTATAATAAGTCTGATATTTCAGGCTGAGCACATTTTTACTCTGTGCTATGTGCTCAATATTTTGGGCTGAGCACTTTTTTTACTATCTACAATAAACCTGATATTTTGGGCTGAACGCTATTTTATTCTGTATAATAAGTCTGAGGCTGAGCCCATTTTTACTCTGTGCTATGTGTTCAATATTTTGGGCTCAGCACTTTTTTTACTATCTACAATAAACCTGATATTTTGGGCTGAGCACTATTTTACATACCATAAACTTAATATTTTGGGTTGAGTGTTTTTTCTTTTACTCTATACCATATGACCAATATCT
The DNA here is from genome assembly GCA_963585895.1 of Sepioteuthis lessoniana. Taxonomy (NCBI): domain Eukaryota; kingdom Metazoa; phylum Mollusca; class Cephalopoda; order Myopsida; family Loliginidae; genus Sepioteuthis; species Sepioteuthis lessoniana. Next base: position 16,044 of record CAUZXS010006726.1, on the reverse strand, counting down.
CAAGTTTAACACTATTTTATCATATACCATAAGTTTAAAAATTCAGGTTCAGAAACATTATGTCAGATATTAATAACAAAAGGCTTAGTGGGTGTAGTGACGATTCTTTTAAGGAAATGAAGATAGAGCTTTAAGCATATATGTGCCCTAAAGCAAAGTTTAAATGAGTTTTGTGTTCAATTTCTTATTTTTTAAAAGATTTTTGTGAACTCAGTGTATTTTAAAGGTCAGGGTGTAAGGGGTGCAAAGAGTTAATGTTATGCATCTCAAATTACTAAATTAAGAAGATTAAGGACATCATATTCTGTAATAATTGCTACACAAAAATGTTTAGTATAATCTTGATATGTCCTGTATAAGAAATGCATTTTGCATAGTTCTAAGTAGGTCTTTTAAGAGGTACACTTGTTTCACTTGATGTCTGAGAAGATGCTCTTTTTAAAATGAAAAGAAATTTTTAAACTGAATAATTTAAGACAGATATTTTTAGAATTTTTTGCTGAGGAAAATATTCAGAACTTTCATTCAATAATGCTCCTAGTTCTAACTAACTATTTCTACTTTTTGTTGTCTTGTCTACTGATCAACTGGCAAACTTATTTTTTTTATTGGGACAATTCTACAAATGCATCAGCATGCAAAAAGAATAGGAATCAGGAAATTAGCTGCATTGCCAGATCTCTAGCAGGAAATTAACTGTTGTACCTACTTGAGTAGCTAAAGAAATGAAGTTTTTTGGTTTTTTTAAGCACAAAGAAGTATTCACAATTTACAAAGATTTATTCATTAAATATGCTGGAGTAAGTCAACAACATAGAATGGTAGCTATTTTATTATCTTTCAATTAATTTTTTGGTTATAATATGAATATACTCAAATTATCTGAAACAACTTTTACAATTATAAACGTTTATATATAAATTTATATCTGATTCAGATTAGTCAATTTATCAAGATACTAACCATAATCAAATCTGTCTGTCTGTCTGTCTGTCTATATATATATATATACACATACATACATGTATGTACGTATATATATATATATATATAGATAGATATATACATGTATATATTTATATATGTGTGCATGCATACATATATGTATTTATATGCATGTGTTTGCATATATATATATATATACTTATGTGTGTGTGTGTATATATATATATATATATATATACACACATGCATGCATATATGTATTTATATATACACACACACATATATATATGATATCAAGATCAAGTCATGCTGATAGCATGGATTCCCTTGACTCTGTCTTGCCATCCATCTCTATCAGTCATTACACCTGGTAGGGCCCCTAGACAGAATCCAATGTTTGCCCAGAGCTGATGGATGTAAGTATTTATTGGTTGGTTTGGAGTTCTGTTTGGACTACTCTCTTTAATACCATCATTTTGGTCCATGGTCAGTTACTAAATGTAACACTATGGTTTGAGGCACTGGTTACCGAGTGTGGTACTATGGTTTGGGTACAGTTACTATTACCAAATATACTGCATGGCACGAAATGTGATACTATATTCTGGGGTCAGTTACCATTTATGATATTATCACTTGGTCCAGCACCAAATGTAGTACTATTACTTGGTCCAGCACTAAATTTAACACTATACTTAGGAAGAGTATGACTGTGACAATATCTTGGCATGGCACCACTGTAACAATATTGCAGTCACAATACTGATGCTTATGCCAGAGCCAAATGTAATACCATTGTATATGACTACATTTGTGGTACCAAATGTAATAATAATGATTAGTCTTATCTTAGTAACAGTGCCAAATACGGTACTATAATTGTCATGGTACTTTTGCTTCGTAACAGTGCCAAATGCATTCCCAGATAGTTTGTTTATCAATCCTCTCAGTACCCACGCTGTGTTTGAAAGATCTATTGATAAGGAATGACACAACTCATCCAGAACTTCTTCCAATGGTCAGTGCTATTCGTTTGAACAAAGTTGCCTGGGTGTTGGCAGCTTAAAGACAAGGAGAACTCTCCTGTCAACAATTAATAATCATTTACTGCATACAGTAGCACAAGAGAGAGAGAGAGAGAGAATCTGTAAGGGTCTATGAACTGAGACATGAAGAGACACCCCCACCTGCTCCAACTGATGTCTTACCTCAATTGCTTCCAACTGACATCTGACGACTTTTTCAAAATTTGCTAATTTTTATATATCTAAATTCAGGATATCGGTAGTGTGATGTCATCTCACTAAGTTATTGTGTCATACTATACGTTTCCAATTTCATTGTATTTCAATCAGACTTGTGACAAGACATGAATCTATTTTGTTTACATTTGGACTTCCTGTATAGAATTGACAGGTTCCATCTGCAAGTTGGCATGCACTCGCTTGAACTTTCCAATTTGATTTACATTTCCACTCAAAGATTTCATCTAACTTAACAGCTAACTGAAAAACTCACGGCCCAACCAAACCAGATAATCAAGTAATTAATACAATCAACCATTACAGCAACTGGGTTATAGCTCTCCTTTTTTGACAATATCCATTTCTCCAATTACCTATCTATTGGTGATGGTATTACTTGTAATAAATTTCTTTCCAATAGTAATAAGTATTTAAATATGTTGATTATAAAGAAATTTAGGTCTAGGATCATGTCAGATGAACATATTATTCATCTTTCTTCATGTAGTCTCTCTAAGAGAGAAAAATTAGTATTGTCAAGGGAGTTGGATTTTTGTACCCCGCACCCAGGAATAATAATAGGATGACAACTTTTATTGAGTCTGAGATGCTTTTTTCTCAATTACTTACACATTCTCCAACTTCTGGTGCTGACTTGCCGTATTTGAAAACCTATTTGAGTGAGTTAGTGCAGAAATTTGTAAATTCCCACATTGATTCTTATGGTTTCTTATGGCAGAATAACCATTTTTGAAACAGCCAAGCAGCTAAAGATAAAAACACACATTTATCTAACCAGACCTGACAAGGGAGCAGATGTTGTTTTAAATCATTCTGACTATATCAGAAAAATGTCTGTCATTTTGGACTATGTCTCAAAATTCTATTTATTAGGTGACGACACTCTAAAAATGGAAGTGAAAATCCAGTAACGGTTTTTGCTATTATATAAAAGTATATTCCTTTCAAAAGAAATTTATGAGACAATCCGACCTGTGGGTTTACAATGAGCTAGGATGTACAGTTTGCCTAAAATTCACAAATCAAATGTTCCATTGAGGCCAATTCTTTCAATGTGTTGCTCAGTGCAACACGAACTGGCGAAATGGCTTGTTGAATTGCTGGACTCAGTTTTACAATTTTATTCTCATTATTGTTACAGACTCCTTCCAATTTGCATTGATGATACATTAACTTCCTTATTGTGTGGACACTGAGTTTTTTGTTTTGTTTAATATATCCTCTTTGTTCGCAAACATCTCTTTGGATGAGACTATAAGTATTTGTGCCAATTGCCTATATCATGGCCATTTGAGGCCTCCATCATTTCCAGAATACATATTTATTGAACTGATTGGATCGGCTACTAAGTCCATTTCGTTCAGGTTTAATGATACTATGTATCGGGAAGTTGATGGAATATTGATGGGTAGTCCCCTTATGGCTAATGTATTTATGGGGTTTTTGGAATGACAACTTTTTGATAAGGTTCACAAACCATATTGTTACTCCCATTACGTTGATGTTACTTTTGCTTGTTTTTCTTTACATAACAAGGTATTAAAACTTTTCTTTGCCAGAAAAACCTTCATCCATCTTTGACTTTTACTATGGAAGAAGAAAATAACAATATGTGACCTTTTCTTGACGTGTTGATTAAAGAGAGCCCTTCTTCCTTTATTACTAGTATTTATAGAAAGCCAACTTTCACAGGCCTATACATTAGTTGGGATTCATTTGCTCCAAAATCTAGGAAGATCAACTGTGTCAAATGTCTTACTCATTAGGCACTGATGATTTGTTCTAATAGCAGGATCAATGTATAAATTTAAAGAAGTTACTGAGATTTTTCTAAGGAATGGATACCCAGACAACATTATCTTTTGTATTAGATTGACAATATCAAAATTTAACACCATTCAACCATTTGGTCCTTCTTAATGTCTTCTATACATGAAACTCCAGTGGATTAGGTCAGTTAGCCAGCTATTTGCTGACAAAATTTCTGGGTTGGTTATGTACTGTTTTATCACAATATCTGCCTTTTCATCTTTCCAAAAATATGTCCTAGTCATACTTCAACAAAGCATGATGATATATAAATTTCAATGTCAGTGTGATGCTGACTATATAGGTATCACTACCCAAAGGCTAGAAGTTAGAGTTAAGCAGCATGGCTCACGAGAATTCCTTAGTCCCAAGAATCTACATCTGGGTCTTCACAAGAGTTGGTTATCGGTGATCCCTTCTGTGAACACTATATGCTGGACAAAAAAATTCAAATGATCATTTCTCTGTCCTGCACAAGGTTAGATGCTAGAAATATCTGGCCATTTTTGAAGCCATAGCAGTTATGCTCTTTCAGCCTAGCTTATGCAGACAGAGAAGACAAGTTTACCCACTTTATTTATTTGGGAACTCTCGTAGGAATTTGGAGATTTGAGGGCTTTTTTACCTCCCCTCTAAGTTTTATTCATCAATATCACCTTACTTGCTTTTGAATTTTACTTATCGTAATTGATTCTGGCCATTGCTATTGAGGAAGGGGCAGACGAAAGGATTACTGTTGTGTTTTATCATTTTAAATGATTTAATAAAGTGATTCCTCTGACTCAGTTAATTACACAATTCTGCTGTACCAAAAATTTGTATGTGTGTGTGTATATATATATATATATATATATATATATACACATATATGCATATATAGATGTTTGTTTATATTTATGCATATATATATTGGTCCAGTGGATAGGGTGTTCGTCAATGGCCTGGAAACAGGGGTCAAATCCAGGGTTGAGTCATACCAAAGAAAAATAGTAATTGATGCGGCCTTGCTTAACACTCAGCATTATAAGGTATGGATCAAGGGTAAAGTGGAGCAATCCAGGGAAAGGAGTAGTACCCTCCCTACACCTTGGTGCAATAGCTATTGAAAAGGGAGGCGTCAGGTTGCCCTCGACTATGGCTGCCAACTTACCTAATTTGAATATATATGTGTGTGTGTGTGTGTGTGTGTATATGCATATGTATGCATACATATGTGTAAGCATATATATATGCATACATATATGTGTATATATATATATGTATATATATATATACACACACACACACACACACACACACACACACATATGTGTGTGTGTGTGTGTGTGTATACTATGACAATATACCCCACCTCCATTCAAAGACCGACTTCCATGTTGGGTCAATCAGAGGGCCTAGCCGATGTTTTGCAGATGTTGCATGATTTGAAGCTGCCTTGCAAAACCCCCTTTCCTTTTGTCACACAAGAATTGGCTGATTTTATAAGAAAGTATCTATAATTTTTGTTTGATACAAAGCCACTTGCTACTTCCTAACAATATTGCCAAATACATCAACTTTTTAGACTGTAAATTAACTCTATGATAAAAAAATTTTCTCAACTTAGGACCCATCTGCCGTTTATTTCAAGGATATGCTTACATCATCAAAAATATGGAAATTGATATATATATATATGCACAGTCAATGAGGAAATTATTCATACATTCTTCAATTTTGAATATTTTTTTATCTATTTCTCAGAATTTAATGCCATGTGATGCCAGGTTTTTATATACTAATAAGCACAAAAAAAAAATAAAACTCAATTTTCAGAACAATCATTTTTATACAACAAATTTGATAGTCAAATTAAGCAAAATAGGAAAAAACAAAATTATTCATGCCGTAGAAAATATCATTTTAAAATGATTGATTTGTTTACATATAAATAATTTGCATAATTATTTTATCATTGAAGCTTTTTTAGACTATTTATTCCATAGAACATTTGTGATTATTTTATCAAAAAATATCATGTGGCACATAGAAGGATACCATTGTTATTCTTACAATAACAACATGATGAGAAAGCCAAAGGGCTTAATGTTGTCTTGAGACAGAGAATTATTAACTTCCACAATTCAGGAAATAGTTAGAGCACTATTTCAAACCTGTTAGCTATCCCTGGGTCTATGATACAGCTTGATATTATGAAGTGTAAACAGTTTGGCATGACAGAGAATTTGCCAGGGCATAGAAGAAAACTCAAATTGTCTGCAAGGGCTGCATGAAAACTGTGTTGTGAGTTTAATATAAACCAAAGAGTTGTTTTGAAAGATATCGCTAAAAGTTTGGATATAATAGATATCAGCGTAATTACTCACACAATACAACGTTGTTTAAATATAAATGGGTTGTATGGAAACTGACCATGATGAACCCCTCTTCATAAACCTTGTCACATTGTTGCTCGGTTTAATTTTGCCAAAAAATTCTTAGACAAAGGAAATTGCTTTTGGGAACAAGTTCGATGGAATGATGAAAGAAAAATTGAGCTTTTTCGACATAATGATGTACAGAAGATTTGGCACAAGAAAGGTGAAGCTTTCCTCCCAAAGAACACAGTGCCAACATTAAAACTTGGAAGCAGCTCAATGATGTTTTGGGGTTGTTTTAGCTCAAGGGAGACTGGACAATTAATTGCAATAAGAGGAATTATGAAATCGGAAGACTATATCAAAATCCTGGATGAAAATCTACAACGATCAGTGCAAATTCTTGATCTATGTCAGCAATTTACTTTCCAGCAAGATAATGATCCCAAACATATGTCTGAATCAGTATCTGCATGGCTTCAGAAAAATAAGATTACAGTTCTACTATCGTCTTCATTGAGTCCTCACTCATTTACTCATATAGAAAATCTATGGCAAGAATTGAAAGTTCAAATAAATCGTTGGTCACTAAAAAACCTTCAGGAATTAGTAAGTGTAACTATTGAAGAATGAAAGAAAATCCCAGAAAAAAACTTTAGAAAACAATTGCAGTAAGTTATAAATATGAGAGGCCATGCTATTGTGATATTAATATTGTGAAAATTGTTCAATTTAAAAAATTTTTCATACTGTACAAATAATTTTATCTCTTCCTCTTTTGTTTATTTTTCTTCTCATATTTAGTAAATTTAATCTATCCTTCTCAAAGGTGAGTTTTATATTCCTTTTTTTTGTTCTTAATAGAATATAAAAATTCTGGCATTATATGAGTATTAAACTCTAAGAAATGGATCAAAATATTCAATATTTATGGGTTGGTTTTTTGGTTTGGTGGGTTTTATGGCATATCAACATTTGTAGGTTATTTAACGCCAAATCCATTTTTATGTAAATAATCTGTTCTATTTAAAACAATTCAGTTTAGCATAAGTACACAGTTTAATGGTCAAAAACATTTCCATTTCTAACTATTCAAGCAGTTGTATGTAACAATTCGGTTAAGTGTAAATACAGTTTTAATGTCGTAAAACAGTTCTATTTGAAATAATTCAGTTAAGCATAAGCACGCAGTTTAAATGTAAGTACGGTTTAATTGTAAAAGTCATTTCTATTTCAAACTATTCAGTTTTACTCAAACAATTCATTTTAGCATAAGTATGCTGTTAATTCTATTTAACCCATAGATAGGACCCTTATCAGGTGCTACCACTCCGGGCCAGAGTGGACCTGGGAGCGATGGCAATGAAGGGGCACTCCGCATTCCCCAAAACTCCAGCATTGCTGGAACCTCACCATCAGATTGTTTAGTGTCATATCCAGGACACTCGTTGGGGGGTTCTTACCCCTCTGCAGAGAAGCAGTCGGTGTATTCTACAGCCCCAGCTGACTGGGCAAAATATTTATGGGTATATCAATAATTTCATCATTGACTGTATGTATATGTGTGTTTATTTATATAGATATGGTGTATAAATGTGTGTGTATATATATATATATATATATATATATATATACACACACACTTATTCTATTATCTGTAGAAAGAAAATTGTGAGAATTTTGAGAAAAATTTAAAAACCAAAAACTGAACAAAAAAAACAAAGATTGTCTACAAAATAGTTACTTATGACTAACTGATCATCTTAAAAATCAAGTCAACAATTTTTTTATTTCAACATACTTTCAAGGTTACATAAAATAGAAAATTATGTGCTAATATTTATACAATTTGTAGAAAAGAAATATAGATTTTCAAAATTGAAGCCGTATTTTCTAAGACAGAAACATACAAATGAATGAAACATTCATTTTCTTTAAAATAGCTGCATTGGCATTATACACATTTTTTCTATCATGTTTTCTGTCGTTATATATGTCATTTTCTATATATATATATGTCTTTTCTATCATGATATATGTCATTTTTTCTATCATGTTTTCCATTGTTTCCTCTGAAACTTCATTGTTGATATGGTTTTGAGCAGTACCATCATATTTCTTTCAATGTCCTACCTTTGAGATAAATTTTCAGTTCAAGAAACAAGAAAAAGGTACACAGAGCTAGGTGGGTGGTGTGTATGGTGGGTGTTGCACTTGCATAATCCTGTGTTTTTCCAAAAACTGCTGATAATAAACAAACAAGAATTAGCATTGATTTATCCAGATATCATCATTGCTTACCTTTGTACACATCTTCATTTAAATTTTTCATCTTCATAGATTTTAAATTTTGTGCTCTAAAATAAATTTCTAGGAAATCTTGATTTTAATTTCAGAATACTATCAATGATTAGGAAAAATGTCCGAATTTTATATTTTGAATCAGTCATCATCATATTCTGTATATGTTATTTATCTATTTCACATGAATACTTATTCACTGATGCCATCAAAAATTGATGGCTATATTTATATAATTTTTCAGTTGTATAATTCATATAACCAAAACATTATTTTCCTCTGTATCTTCTCATCTAGGTTCAATATTTTCTTAATATAAACCTAAAGGTAAAATGTATCCTCTATAAATCAATTTCCAACTGTTTATATGGAGGCTAGGATTAGTTTAAATAAATTATTGCATTTTCTTAGTTTTTAAATCTAAAATAACAGAAAAATAATCACAAATTATTTTCCATGAAATAATTACTATCCCTTGCATTACTGTAATAATAATTTTTCTTATTACTCAGTTCCCCTATCTCTTTGTGGTGACTTAGAATAGTATTACACATATACATATCTATAGTAAAAGTAAAGTTGGCGACCATAGTCGAGGGTAACCCGAAGGCTCCCTTTTAGCTAGCTACTACACCAATGTGTAGGGGAGGGCGCTACTTCTTCCCTGGATTGCTCTACTTTACCCTTGATCCGTACCTTATAATGCTGAGTGTTAAGCAAGGAGGCATCAAGTACCTTTTTTTTTTTTTAGTCTTCGGTATGACTCGACCTGGGATTGAACCCAGGTCTCCCGGGCCATTGGCGAACACTCTAACCCCTAGGCCATATGAGTGAGTAAAGTTGGCAACCTTAGTCGAAGGTGACCCAAAAGCTCCCTTTTCAATATCTACTACACTGATGTGTAGGAGAGAGCACTACTCCATTCCCTAGATTGCCCCAATTTGCCCTTGATCCTTACCTTATAATGCTGAGTGTAAAGCAAGGCAGCGTCAAGTACCATTTTTGAGTTTTTGGCATGACTCAATCTGGGATTGAACCCCGGTCTCCTAGACCATTGGTAAACACTCTACTCATTAGGCCAATGGCCTGGTGGTATTTAAAAAAATGATAAATTTGAGATGTACAGGATATTTCAGAAAAATATGTTGTAATAACTCACAATTCTAAGTTTAATGTTTAAATACTGTTTCTTTTCCATTGAATGGCATTTCAACATGTAAAAAGAAAAACAATATAAAACAGAATTTTGAGTTGTTTCCACACATGCTGTTAAAATTTGAGATTATTTGAACAAGAATTAGTCAAGTTATTAGATTATGAAATGATATCAGTTTTTCTAAAACAAACTGTACACACGTACACACACAAGGTGTACTGAAAAGTTCTTAACCCAACAAAGAAGAAAATGACCTTTTTGGTTTGTCTTTGTCAATGTGACAAGTATATTGAACTGAAAAATGAATGTGTGGAATAGCAACTGCCTTATTTATACACACACACACACACACACACACACACACACGTATTGCATTTTATATGTGTATATTTTATGCAAGTGGTTTGCTTTAAGATTTTTTTATTGATGTTATATTTTAAATTTAGGTTTGATTCTCTAGAAGTCTTCAGTTTTGTATTTCATTATAATGTTTGTAACTTTATTTCATGATTTTTCAGCTATTAATGATTTACATTTACAGGAAGCATACTAAAATTTTGGACATTTTTAAAGAGAAGAACCATGAAGAGAAAATAAGTTCTCATCCCAGTAGAGTTTAAACTGATCTTGACACTTCTGTCAAATTTTCATTTCCTTCAATCCTATGAAGCCTGTGTTTGAATGTCTATGTCAGAAAGATAAATTCTTTTGAAAGTAATTAATTAAAAAAGATGTTTAAATAGTGCTTCTATAGCTGGTTCAATGCAACTTACCAAAAACAAGAAAATCACAATTTTAGAGGTAAAATTATGTCTGATATCTTTATTTAAAGAGTCCAATCTACCCTACTATTTACCCATAAGAATTGAACTCAGGTCACCTTGTCCATTTCCTCCTATGGTAACCATTGCACTATAGGCACCTTTCAATAGAGCATTAAGTCCTAACAGTGCTACATATTCCATTTTTATTTATAAGGATAAAGGAAAAAAATTATTTAAAAACTTGCTTCTCTTTTTTTTTTTCCATTGTTGTTGAACAGAAGTAGGAAGTTAATTTTTTGTTAGTGTTCTTCTTTTAAAATATACTTAATATAGCATGTTTCAGTCATTTAGAAAATTTTATATTTAAAAAAATTAATTAAGCTGCTGAAAAACTGTTGCTAAACAAATCTTGGTACTTTTGTCAAATTTTCATTTCCTTCAATTCTTTGAAGCCTGTGTGAATGTCTTTCTGTCAAAATTCTTTTGAAAAGAATCAATTTAGAAGATGTTTAAATAGTTAATGCTAATAAAGAATAATGCACCCATTTTATAATTGACCATTTTTAGATTAATCCTAGCTTTACCACTATCCCCGGGAAAAAGTATTTTGAAATATAAACTATTTCATGCTCATTATCCTTATTCCTTTCACCAATACGTTATTTCATTTTTAACTTATTATGCAAAAATAAAAAAAAATTTTCATTAAAAATTTTATTCATCTCATCTGTCTTTATTATTGCTCATTTTTCTTCTCATTGATGTTTGCCTGAACTGTGATCAAAATTTACTTCCTGGGTATTTTTAGTAATCTTTATCAAAGAATAATTCAGTAGCAATTTTTTGTTAACATGCACTTGAATATCAATTTGATATTTCTTTCTTTTTATCCTAAAATTAACAGCAGATTGAATGATCATGACATTGGAACACAATTAGAAATGTTTGCTAAGATTTTCAAATTCTCTTCAATGGTTGTATAATTTGGTTATGAGTGAATGTTTTTAAATTGTGTTTTATTGAATTTTGATTTCTGATTTTCTTTTTTTTTTCTTTTTTACAGAACAAAATTAAGGAATTAGAAAAGTTATTAAACATAAGCATACAAACATTTTTGTGTGTACCGGTGATGAGTAAAGCTGATGATAGCCTTATTGCATTAGTATGTGTGGTAAATAAAGCTGATGGATCAAGGTGAGTAAAAATTGGAGATGAGTAAAAAAAAATACTTTTTGCTTCCAGCTTATAAAAGTACTGGTCAATTATAGATGTATGTATGAGAGGTATGTTTAGAATGTGTCCAGCCATTTTAATGAAAACCAAAAACTATCCTATTTTAAACAATGGATCTATGGCTCCTTTAAAAAAAAACTTCTCTTGGGACATCAGACTCTTATCCCAAATTCTCTTTTGCTTTTCATAAAAAGTCTGCTAAGCACTCTTTTGGGATTTCCATCTGCTGATTTGTCACATTTTTTAAAGTTTATCCAATGTATTTCAATGGCAATTTTTAGCTTTGAAAAAATTCTAATCTGGAGTGCAGTGGAGCTGACATACCTTGGTGATATGATGTATTGCTTAAAAAAGATAAAATAAAAAAATAATATGAGATATGAAGGATCTATTTTGTCAATGTGTATGCAAAGGTAATAAGTAAGTAAAGTAAAGTTGGCAACTTTAGTTGAACGTAACCCAAAGGCTCCCTTTTCAATAGCTACTACACCAAAGTGTAGAGGAGGGTGCTACTTCATTCCCTGAATTGCTCCACTACCCTTGATCCTTACCTTATACTGCTGAGTGTTAAGCAAGGCAGAATTAAATACCATTTTTTGAGTCTTTGGTATGACTCGACTTGGGATTGAACCCTGGTCTCCCGGACCATTGGCAAAAACTCTACTTATTAGGCCAATAGCCCGGTTCAAAGGTAATACAGTACTCTAATTCAGTCAGTGGTGCCTAGTTGCTGACTGAATAACCTCATAGGAGAGTATTCCATTCCTGTAAGTACAATGAAGTTCTCTCTGATTAGTTGCTAACTAACCAGTTACCAGGGTTTACAATATGTTGACTGTATTCTCTGTTGAGAGTTAAGAACTTCTTCCCCCACCCAAAAAAAGATATGTGTCTTGGATATGGTACTAAACTGTGCATCTGATGGTGAGGGTTCAGTTCAGGAATACTGGAGAGTGTGGATTGCATCTTCATTGCGGTTGCTCCCAGGTCCAATCTGACTGGGAGTGGTGGTACCTGTTGGGGTCCCATTTGTGGGTCAAATGGATCTGTTTTCTAATTGTTTGTATTGGCTAGTAGTGCTTGATGCCATATAACTGTATGCAAATTATTTGTGTTAAGAATAGTTGCTTGAAGCTAGAAATGTTTACTAAGAATTATCAGCTTCTTAAAATTAAGGAATTGTGTGCAAACAGATAATTATTATTATTAAACAGAACTAGTTACTTGAAGTCATATAATTGTGTGCAACCTATTTGTATTAGAAAGGAATATTTGATATTATAACTGTATGCAAACAAATGGTTATAAACAAATAAAAACAAAATGCAATGGAACATTGAAAATATAGTTATGATTGCAATCAAACATTTACAAAGGAATCAAATTTCAGCATTTAATCAACCATAAGGAGCTGATATGCTGTTAAACTAATAAACCCAAATTTGATTGGTTACTTAGCTATATTAAGTCTGTGAAATTAGTTTTTTGAGATATTCAAAATTGTTGGAGACATTCTAGAAAAATATGTGTCCATATATATATATATATATATATATATATATATATATACTTTCTTTAAAGAAAAAATCAAAGACTGGTTCTTTTAGGATTATAAATTTATTTCCATCCTGTTTTTCGTTTCTGGTGTGAACCAAAAACACGAAGAAAAATATAACAGGACTTCTTCAGATCTAATGGATAAATAAAACAGAACAGACATGGGGGGGGGAGTTGAAGAGTTACCTCCTGGTTTTATTGAGTTTCCATTTTTTTATTTACCTATTTATTTTATTTTCAAAATTCTTCCGTCAGTTATAATTACGGTAATTAACTTTTTTATTTATTTTATTTTATATATTTTATTTTCTTGTTAAGTTCTATAATTAACTTTTATGTTCTATGTCAATGTAATGAATTTTTGTAAGGGAAATATTAATCCTTATATTAATTTCGATACTATTTATTTAGCTACCTATTTTTTCCATGTATGTATATTGGATACGTTTTTTGTCTTGTATCACTATTTATTTCTATGTTTTTAAAAATTTATAGTCTATAGTTTAAATTTTGTCCTATGTCTACATCTAGCTATTAATTCACTTCTCTTATTTAATAACTTTTCTGGCATTTTATATGTCATTATATGTATTTTCTCTTCTAAACACAAATTGCGTCTACCATCAAAACTATTTGGAGTATTTGATTTTTTTTAGCTCTCTACCAGGAAAATTTAAATGTTCAGCTCTTGAATGATTTTCTTGTCCTGAAGGAATTACTCCCAACTCTGGTTTAACTGGACCGAATAATACTACTATATATGTATATGAACTCAGACCATTCCTTGTACCCACCCCAAATTTAAAAAAAATCTGTTTGCATGTATCTGTAGCTGCATATAAGTGTCTAATGAGCCATTTTTTTTTTTAAATAAACAAAATAATAAAAGTTTGACAAACTTACATTTGTAATATTTTCTCTTTCTTTTCTGGAAATGCCACTGACCCGATTTGAAGAGTGCTGGCCTCTTCCGACAGAATCTCTTCCTGAACTCCCTTAAAACCTCAACATAGTAACCCTAACCCTAACCCTTTGGCCAATCGACTCTGGTGTATTGACTTCCTTACTCCTCCCACACCTCTCATCATTTCTCACAGACTCCCTACCTTCCTTGAATCTCTTATGCTACTCAAAAACTAATACTCGATTCATGCAAGATGTTTGAAAAGCAGTCTGAAGCATTCCATACATTTCTGTGGCATTTTTTCCAAGTTTAAAACAGAATTTCATTGCATATCATTCTTCTAAAGTGTCCTGACATCCAGATTGCATTTTTGAAATTCACCAGCTGTGATGATCAGGCCTTAGTAGGGTATATTCCAATTGCTGCTGTAGCTGTTTATTTGAATCTGAAATCATAAAAATTGGTCAGTCATCTCATAAGATATATAGCAATAACATACTGAATTTTCAAGAGTCTACGACAATTTTAAATGCCTGTACAAAAAAGTCTGGAAACCTATTGAAGGCACCATGTACATACTTCAGTAGGGTTCAATGTTATGAAATAGTCTAGTATAAGCATGTATCATGCGATTTGAATGTACATGTGCTCCTTTTGTTCAATTACAGCTACTTGAGATGCATTCGGTTGAAAGTCTTTAAGAGGTTGAATGGTCATTTTGAGAAATAAAATTGCAACACTTTGAAAGTGTTTCAATTTACTCAAAATTAATCATACAGATAATAAAGTTGGATTACAATAAATGACCATATACATGCACAGCATATATATCCTCCTTGAATATTAAGATAGACTTTTACTATTGTATACATACTACTGTACATATGATAAGCATGAGTGTTACTACATCATAAGGTAGCCAAAGACTTTTTAAATTTTATCAGAATATCGACTATATCCTTGTACGCACATACTAAACTCTAATCAAAAATGGTTTATCCTTCACAGTGTTTCAATTTTATTTTCTGTTAATGTATATTTATATACAATATTACAATTATTATAGGACAAAAGAAGCACTTCTTTTTTTTCTAATGACTAAAGTAAATAAGTATATTGTAGTAATATTAGACATTGGTTACATGGAATTTGCATATGAAGAGACAGGATAGATATATAGTCAGGCTACTATGAAAAATAAGAATATACAAAATAATGACATTGTATACCTTCTGGAACTGGCTCATTGGCCTAGTGGGTGTAGAGTGTTCACCTATGGTCCCAGCGACCTGGGTTCAATCCCAGGTCGCATCATACCAAAGACTTCAAAATGGGACTTGATACCTCCTTGCTAACACTCACCAATATAAGGTATGTATCAAGGGTAAAGTGGAGCAATCTAGGGAAAGGAGTTGCGCCCTCCCCTACATCTCAGTGTAGTAGCTATTGAAAAGGGAGCCTTCTGGTCACCCTTAACTCTGGTTGCCAACTTTACTTACTTTTATACCTTCTGGGATACAGAATTAAGCTAAGTTTTGTTGATAAGTAATAATATATGGAAGAAAATAATAGATAATAATCTGACAATTTGTGAAGAAAAATTGACAACAAGTAATCCAAATAGAAAGGGGGGATTTATAGAGAAACAAAGTCAGTCGATACAATAGCATTTCAGTTCTGCTGAACCATCATCAGGACTGTAAGGGGTTTTATTAGTGATGTTAAGTGTAGATGGATGTATAAAAAGTGATAC
>CAUZXS010006725.1:37500-52958 GCA_963585895.1 Sepioteuthis lessoniana | reverse complement strand
TCAAACTCCGCTTAAAAATTGACCTTGTGTCAGATCCTGCCCGAGCGGAGGGGTTGGTAAATAGGATCAACCATTTTAGATAATTTTAGGCCAAACCCTCTTCATACATTTTTATCAAATATACATGATTTGTAAACACATTTTCTTGATAACGTTTTTAAACAAGCCTAAGCTCATTCTTTTACACACAATTAAATGCTTCCAGGTATTGCTATGTATCACTAACAATTCAATTAAAACATCGTTCATTTGTTTACACACAGTTAAATGATCAAACAGTTCGACTTCAAACAATTCAGTTTAGCATAAGTCATTTGTTTGCACCGAGTTTAAATGTCAAACAGTTCTATTTAACCTATAGATATGACCCTTTTCGGGTGCTATCCCTCCAGGCCAGAGTAGACCTGGGAGCAATGGGAATGAAATGTAACTCCGCTTCCCCCAAAGCTCCAGCATTACTGGGAAGCTTCACCATCAGATTGTTTAATATCATATTCAGCTGTGGGTGGAGGTCTTACTCTTCTACAGAGATGCAGTCGGTGTATTCTACAGCCCCAGCCAATTGGGTTAGAAGTGACTGCGTGTTTTTAACTTCTATTTCTATAAATATGCAAACTGTATTTGCTGCAGAGGATTAAAAAAAAGGGCAGGTCATAAACTAAATCATAAGTACACAGTTTAAATGTCAAAAACATTTATATTTCAAACAATTCGGTTTAGTCAACAATGTTAAATGGTTCCAAGTATTGATATATATCAATAACATCAGTCATTTATTTACACAGCTAAATGTAAAAACAGTTCTATTTCAAGCTATTCAGTCGTGTATAAGCACACAGTTTAGATAGGACCCAACCGGTGCTACCACTACGGGCTAAAGTGGACCTGAGAGCGATGGCGATAAAGGGGTACTTAGCATTCCCCAAATTTAGTGTCATATCCAGGACACTCGTTGAGGGAGTCTTACCCCTCTGCAGAGATGCAGTCGGTGTATTCAAAGCCCAAGTCAATTGGAATAGAAGTGATTGTGTATTTTTATTTTAACTTCTATTTCTAGAAATACGCACACTGTATTTGCTGCAGAGGATTAAGAAAATAAAGTGGGGTCATAAACTGCATATGATGGTGAGGCTCTAATTCTGGAGAGTGTGAAGTACTCCTTCGTTACCATTACTCCCAGATCCACTCTGGCCCGGAATGGTAGTACCTGTTAGGGTCCAATCTTTGTGCCAAATAGATCTGTTTCAAAGCTACATTGTAATAGATAGGACCCACTATAAGATACAAAACTCTTACGAAACATCTAATCAAAAAATGTAAATATGAAAGTACAAAACACGTGATTCCCTAACCTCTTCCTTAAGCATAAAATAACCCTAGACGGGTTGATATACCGTAAAAATCATTTCTATTTATATCATCTTTATTTAATCAATCTCAACTGTATATATATATATATGTGTGTGTGTGTGTGTGTGTGTGTACATGCTGGTAAATCAATTGTGGGATGGATAAAAAAATAATTGAAAAAATGATTTTGATTGTTATTTCAGGAATTAATTTTCGTTTAAAATAGAAATGAAATGTCTATACAAATTAACTTGCTGTAAATATCATTTAATTTCTTTTTCTTTGTTATAATCGGCAAGCGGAAAAAGAAATTGAAGAGTAAAATATGTAGTTTTATTTTTCCTTTCTATTTTACGCGACGGTCAGTGCCACCCTCCGTCGCCCCTGAGTAATTCTTCTTGTTTACTAAGCTTTCCCAAGGCTACTTACAATAGTTATTTACTAGGCCTAGCTTAAATGTGGTACAAGGCCTAATATATGGGACAAAAAGCGAGAATCGAACTCATTGGCAATGGTCATGCTAACCATTACATTTGAAGTGTCTGGTGCTTAATATCATATTAAGTTCACTTTTGAGCTAATACCACGGGCAGCATGTAACACAACGTCAATTTTTAAGCGAAGTACACCTGGTTTAAAATCAGAGTTTCCCTTCTCCTAGACTGGTTGCCTTACCCTGGCTAAAGAATCTTGTCTGTCCTATTTACCCATAGCTGGATTCATGCCATTCTCAAGGGTATTAGCACGAAATGAAACGCAAACAGTTTCGTTCAGGATTTGAACTCGGGTTGCCGATTCTACAGCGCACGATGACAACCGTTACTCAAATTTTCCAAATACTGTGGTACTTTGAGTTTGGTCACTACCCACTTTCGTTGTTTTCGAGTTACTTCATTAGTTTGAAGCAACTATTTTTTCCCCATTGATTTAATTTAATTTTCTTTTATTATACCGACTAGGTACAAATTAATTGAAGTTAAATTGATTTATATAGAAAAAATTGTCTTGATTTGAGTCTGAACCAATTCAGTACTTAAATCAAAATACTTGAGTATAATCGCTACGGGTTCTGTTTCCTCAAGGTCTAGATACCAGCAAAGAGACCCAAATTGCACCGATTATGTATAAACTAAGATGATGGGTCCTTACATTCTCTCAAAGTCTAGATATCTGCAAAGAAACCCAAATTACACCGATTGTGTGGATACTAAGATTATGGATCCTTCCATTCTATCAAGGTCTAGATATCTATAAAGAGGCCCAAATTGCACCGATTGTGTGGATACTAATATTATGGGTGGTCACTTTCACTATTTAGAACCATTCCTTTGCGTAGAAAGGCAATATCTTAACATAGTGTTTAACGCCTTGGCCTTAACCAATGATAATCATTTACGAAAAAAAATTTGATAGACTCAACCCAGATTTGTTGTGAAAATACGTATGCGAATGCACCGACTGCAATGAGAAAGAAATGGTACGAGAGATTGCTTAAGGGTTGAACACCAAAATTTGACTACGCACCAATCATATTTGTACCAAGTTGAGTCAAAAACTATTATATCAATCAGAAAAGACCAAATGAAAATATGTATAATCAAAAGGAACGGCAGATACTGCCAATACAAGACTAACCGTATGGGAAGAAAAACATTTAAGACAAACATGTCAGGTAGGACTTCAATCATTGAATGACAGGGTGTTCGAGAGGAATCTTATAAGCCGATGCAAAGTCACCCCACAGACATTAACTGCACGAACACCCACGTCTTATTGCCATTTTATGGATATTTTGCATTTGAGGTATAGGTTTTCTTCCTCAACTTGCACAATCAACAACTAAAAGAAATCAACAACTAAAAGAGATCAACAATGCAAGACTGGCAAGGTAACTATATAAAGTCAGCTGACTGTGCTCTTATATCAGTCAGAACTTCAATGGAAGTATTTAGATTTGGCGAAGTTGGAACAAGAAATCATCATTTAACATTGCGCAGTTTTTTTCGAGAAATTTTAATCGTCCCGTTTGCATTTTTTCTTCTTTTTTATACAGTTATAGATGCTGCGCGCAATCCTGAACAAGTCCTGGCAGCAACACCCCACAAGACACCAACTGTACGGCCACCTGCCCCCTATCACGAAAACTATTCAAGTTAGACGAACCAGACATGCGGGACACTGCTGGAGAAGCAGAGATGAACTCATAAGAGATGTACTCTTATGGATCCCCATACATGGCCGCGCAAAAGCAGGACGACCAGCTCGAACGTACATTCAGCAGCTGTGTGAGGATACAGGATGTTGTCCTGAAGACCTACCTAGGGCGGTGAACGATAGGGAGGAGTGGCGAGAGAGGGTCAGGGATATCCGTGCTACCAGCGCGATATGATGATGATAGATATGCAGAAATGTAAAAAAACAACAACAAAAAAAAAAAAAAACGGTATATCAACCTCTTATGGATTATTTAATGCTAAAATTTTATAAGAAATGATTTATACACGGATACGAACACAACTTCGAAACACGACCGAGATAGATAAGCTTATAAATCAATATTTTATGCAGTTGCAAAGAATGATACTAACGACGATAATCCTGTGATAACCGAAAATCTGCAGACCATGCCAGACACCACATAAATACCATATCTGCTTTTTTTGTCTCAATAAACAAGTCATTTGGCTCCATATGGTTATATGTATTCCTGTCTATATGATCTTAACATATACTACCACTCAGAGTGGATTTGGGAGTAATGGGCAACCAAAGAAGTACTCCACATCCTTCCACAGCTCCAGAACAAGGGCCTTACGACCAGATGCAGTTTAAACTCATACCAAGAACACCTTTTTTATGGAAGTTCTTACCCCATCGACAGAGCTTTGAAAAAAAAATCATTTTTATATCACATTGTTTTTTTTTTTTTACAATTTCTCTTTTTAGTGATATTCAGTAAATGAGAAAGGATTAAACAGTTAAATGTTACGTTCAAACCAAAAAAATCTCCCGCCACCCACATCGGTATGATGCAATACCACTTATGAATTACGCTGAGAGGCGTGTGTATACAATTTGTTTGAAGCCGTTTGGTGGTCGGTTTGTGTTCGATTCCAAAAAGAAATCTGAATTCGAACGTTGCTGATTTCCTAGGCAGACTTGCCAGAAGACTTGTACTATACAGATTTTTTTGCTAGTTATTTAATGGCATATCAACCCTCTCGGGTTAATGCCAAATCCATTATTTTAGAAGGACAGTAGTGGTACTATCTAACTCATAGATGGTAGGATAAGGGGGTTTATACCTTGTCTGAAAGTGAACATGATAGTGCGATTGCAGTTCGAACTCGCGTACTACGATTCCGCAGTCCAGCGATTTAATCATTACACCCCTGGATTTTTTGACACACCATTTCGCCTTATGTCAGACTAACGTAACTTAGTGGTTATATACCGAAAAAAAAATTTAAAAAACCTATTTAGGAAGATATATTCTGACAGAGAGGTGGCAATTTTTTTAAGTGTGATTTTTTTTAACTAAAATTTTAGAAAAATAGAAAGAAAAATCGAGAAACGAGTAAATTCACCTTTTCAACTGTAATAAACATCTTTTGTTCTCTTCTAAATTTTCAAATGAGCAGATATTTAAGCCTTGCTAAAAACGACACTCGAACACTGAGTAATAAATTCAAATTGTGTCGTGTAACACCCCACCCCGCACCATTTTTTTTTAGAACAACGGAAGTGCAAATTCCGTGACACTTTCATAGCGCCACATTCCATTAGGGTGTACTAATAATTGCTTGCTCCAATTAAGAATTTAAACATGCAAAAAAAAAAAAAAAAAAAAAAAAAAATGCAAATAAAATTTTAAATATATTATTAGCAACGTCACCCAGCGCTGTCTGGGTTAAAGGCGATTTAAGGCGTCATCATCTAATTTTTATTGTCAAATAAATTTTGATTGTCAAAATTGAAAACATTTTAAACCCATGACGGCGTTTAGCAGAGGCAGTATAAGAAAAAGATGCAATTAATGATAAGAGAATCTGTTTAGTTCGTAATTTCAACGACACAATAAAATAATTGCTCTTTACCCTTCAGTACCGTTAAAAGATGAAAATCTTGGGGAAAAAGTAAACTAAATAAAAATAAGAATGAATAAAAATAAATGTTTCATAACGAACAATTAAATAGCTAACTTGAGCTAATAATTTTCCGTATGTTTTTAACGTTACGAAATACTAAATAAAATGTATATTTAAATTAAATTTAGATATTAATTAAAATAAAGTTACTTTATAATTTTCACTTTTAAATACACACAGAATATATATATATATATATATATATATATATATATATATATATATATATTCTGTGTGTGTGTGTATATATATGACAGAGACAGAAATGAACGAAAGTGCTAAGACAAATGGGAATATTTCTTTGATATTATTTATTCTTAAAAAGAAATGGAAATAAAGAAAGTACATTTAAAAACGTGCTCGATGCTACAACAGAAGAGCAAGTTTAAAACCTAAAAATTCAAATTATGAACACTTAAAAGCCGGTTACTTTAGGTTTCATGTGGATCACACAATCAACAGACGGAAATAAAAGAAAAAAAAATGGCTAATCAACCGTAATAGACGATTTTGATCATCAGGTGTGTGTGTGTATATATATATATATAGCCCAATGATCAGTTTTCAACTACAGAGTTGAGTTATTAATCCTATTTAATTTCTATTTTTCTAAATTTTGTTATATATTTTTTATGCTTCCATGGTAGACATTTTGTGTACACTTTATTTCTTAATAAATTTGCAGCTTTAATTTTTATTGAACGGTTGATTATATATATATATATATATATATATATATATATATTAGTTGTCTGAATTTCAGAGACGAAGCTTGATAATTTTTATCATTAAGGGTTTTAGGACTATTGTCTTCATCTTTATTGCTATTTCCACAACGTTTCGGCCGATATGTCTGCCGGAGGACATATCTGTCGAAACGTTTGGAAATAACAATAAAGACGAAGACAATAATCTGAAAACGTTTAATGATAATAAATATTATATATATATATGTACAGTGATGACAAAACACAAGGCCTTCAGAAGATTATATATATATATATATATATATATATATATATATATATAAAATACACATTTACTTTTCTTTGAAATTATTTCTTTTTAATTCTGTGACAAAAATAAAAGTAATTAGGAAATCTGTATGCGTACACAACACAAGTTACTATTGTCCTATTTATTCTATAAATGTGTTGTGTCCTATTACTTCTGCCCTTGCTCTAACATACACCACACACACGATTTTTTCTTTTTGCATATCGACCTTTAGTTAAAAATGTCACAAAGACAGTTAAATAAACATAGCAAAAAATAATACTAGCAAATTGCCTCAGGCGAATTCACTTTTACTGCCACCTTATCAAATGTAATCATAGAAATGGCTTGCATAGATTATATACAGACAAGTTTAAACTGTATTTTCGATTAGAAGATGATATTTTTTCTAATTGTTTGGATTAAATATATTTTTAAACGCTTCATATGATATAACGAACTAGAGTCATCGTATTCGATAATATATTAAATAGAGCCTCCAATTTATATTTAATATGAGTTAGGCCAGGGAGATTTGCTAGCAGTTTCCAGTATATGAGCAGAATTTAACAAAGCAAATAGCTCAAATTTCTATATAAGACCAGAGAAATTTCTTTTAACCAATTTTGTTACTTGGACCCCAAAAATCTTTCTATTTATGAGAAATTCGGAGCGTACTGAAGAATAACAAACAAAATTGCAATTTTATTCTAAATGCATTTAAAATAGAAACATTTTAAACCAATATAAACTTAACAGTTAATTCAATTATTTTTTTTTGAGGAATTTTTTTTCTTAAAAAAAAAAAAAAAAAGAAAAAAAAACGAAAAAAAGAAAAAAAAACGAAAAAAAGAAGAGCGAGACCACTTTCAACATCGAATGAAAAAATGCTTTTGAAAACATGACATGAAACATTTCTAGTTATTAACTAGAATGTTTTTATTATGAAGAATTAAAAAATCTTTTCTGCAATTTTGGTCCCAGACGGTCATAAGGCTGTTATAGATCAGATCTTCTAATTTTTTTTTTTTGGGGGGGTCTCATTAAGTGTCCCATTTATACGGCCTTGTGTCACGTCTAAGCAATAAGCTTAGTAAATTACTACCAGTTTTTTTAGGGGTTTTTTTTCTCTTCATTCTTTTCCTTTAACTTCACACGATCGAATGGTTTTTAAAATACCGTTTTTAATGAATATTTTAAACAGCATATTCTTTTAATTCAGGGATCAAATTTATAAATATTACAGATAAATAATGTTTGTAAAATTAATATAAAGTTCGAATTATAACATTATGTTAGAAAATTAATATATATACAAAATAATTTAGATACATTGTACTATATAAGTCCAGGTCACTATTATTGGCAACCTCTCATCTTTTTTTTTTTTTTTTTGCTATATCTTCAAGAATAAATGGAAAATAACCAAAACTATTTATTTTATCATTTTCTGTTCTTTATCAAATATGAATTATCATTAGACCGAAGTAGTTTCACTAGATTTTTTTCAGATATTCATTATATACTAAAAATTCATTGATGCCAGTAATTGTGACCAGGACTATATATATATATATATATATACGCTTGTGAAATACTATACCATTTGTTTGTTTTGCCGATTCTTTAAATTTTGGTTTTCATTAAAAAGGACGAAAACTATATAAAGATAAAAGAGCACACGGATTTACAAAGTGTGAGAGACGATGCTCTTGTAAATCTGTCTTCCTAACAGAACGATTAACGGCATACAGTCATATGTTAATATCTTGCTACCTGCCCCCATCAAGAATAAGTGTAGTTAAAAGTTTTGTTTGTTTGTTTTTTGCGGCAAGAAAATCCGTTATTGTTTTTTCGTTTGATGAACGAATATTACTTTTGATTTGTTTAATTCTCAAAGGCTACAAAAAAACTAAAAATGTATTCCTCAAACCCAACGAAAATTAAGCTTTATGTTTCAATATGAATACAGATAAATAAATAAATAAATAAATAGACATATTTTTTCTAGAAAAAAAATTAAAAAAATAAAGAAAAGAAAGTTAAACAAATGGATTGCGTAAATTTCAATATGGATATTTAAAAAATCAAAATGATTATGTCGTTGGTGATGGTAAATTATAATTTAATCATAAGAATATTTGCAAACGCCTTCAGAACATTATTAAAAAAACTTGACGTTTTTCCTGTTTTATCCTATTTACCCAACCCCTCCGCTCGGGCAGGATATGACACAAGGTCAATTTTTAAGCGGAGTTTAACAGGTTTGAATTCAGAGTTTTCCTTCTCCTAGACTAGTTGCCTCACCAAAGCTGAAGAACCTAATCTGTCCTACTATTTACCCATAGCTGGAGGGAGAATAATTGGATTCATACCTTTCCCAAGGGTATTAGTGCTATGTGAAATGCAATCTGTCTCGTCCAGGATTTGAACTCGTATCGTCGTGTCCAATTCCTACGACGATAACCATTACACCACGGGCACCTCCAAAACGTTTTTCCTGTTTTATGAACAACCGAGGTTACTAGACTGAGCTAGAAAGAAAATTAAAGTTGCTTTTAAAAATATGTTACGAAAATCTCTCTTTTTAATTCATATATATATATATATATATAAGCGCCCATGGTATAATGATTATCGTCGCTGGAAATAGATACGGCGACCCGCCTTCAAACCCTGGACGAGGCTGTTTGCATTTTACATAGTGCTAATACCATTGAGAAAGGTATGCATCCTACTATTATTCTTCTGGGTAAATAGTAGGTCAGACTAAACTCTTTAACCTTGTTATGACAACCAGTATAGGAGAAGGAAAGCTGAATTCAAACTCTGCTTAAATTGACTGTGTCACATCCTGCACTTAGTAGAGGGGTTGATTATATATATATATATATATATATATATATATATATATATATATATAATCAGGTATTTTCATTCGTAAAAAAATCACTACTTTTAATTCTGGATGAATACAGTTTCAGATCTGGAAACCATCATTACGGTTTTTAAAATACTAAGATATTTGAATTAATATTGGTTAGAATGGTTCTTCACACTCGCTACTTTCTTTTGTCCCTTGAGAAAATATTTTTTTCTTTTAAAACAAAAATCAAATTCGGCAAATACTTTTAAAATCGATACAGATCTGATGGAATGAATTACAGTTGCCCTCAAATCTTATTAAATTACTAAATGACCTGTAAACCTGTTGTGATGATATTGATGTTTTTGTTTTTTATTAATATTTCGTAGTTATCTCTGTAACCTAGAGAATTTGAAGGATTAAAAAAGAATTACGTACAGCGCGAACGGAGACCCCACAAAATGATCATTATGGTGCAAATTGGACTCAAAATTACTTTATTATCTAAGAATCTGCTTTTTTAATTAAAGCATCTAAAAGTAATGTTTTTTTTTTTTGCGTGACAATTACACACACACACACACACACACACACACACTAAATGAGAATTTTTGTAAGAAAGGATGTTTCAGAACATTTGTCATGATTTCTAATCTAATAATGTGACCGATTCCAGTTCAGATTAGAAATTTTAACAGCCTGTGTAGAATCAACTGAAAATTCTATCGATAATGTTTCCTGTTTTTGTTTTTTGTTCCCCACCCCCAGGTATAGAAATGCCATTCACTGAAAAAGGAAAAGGCGTTTAAACATTAAACACGGAATTTTAAAGTTGTTTCTAAATATGCTCTCAAAATTTGAAATCATTTGAACGAGAATTGGCTAAGTTATTAGAATACGAAATGATATCAAATTTTCTGAAACATTTTGTATATTGATACAGAATCTTTTTTAAATTTAAATTTGGAGGTGGAATTTTATTCAACCAACTTCTTTTCCTTAAAACGATACCCACAGAGGATAAAATATTTTTTAAAGTTTCAATCTGAAATTTACCACACATTGCCAAAGTAAGCAGATTTTATGAGGTATGACACGATTAAAAAATGTCTACCAGTACATGTAACAGTTAAAATAATACTGATGATAATTTCAAAATAATAAGATAAAATAAATAAACGGTGGTATTCTTGGCGAATTAATGACAAATTTTTAGCATCCAGTCGTGCGCATCAGATCTTCATTTTAAAGGATTTTCTTAAGTAGCTTATTTCCGTGTGTGTGTGTGTGTGTGTGTTGCAATTTTTCTTAAATATCACGTAATTGCTCATAAAAATTTCAAAAAATATTTTTACACTGTTTTAATGATGACCACGTCGATTTTTCTAGCTCAAATGATACATACAAAAAAAGTGTTCTGCTCAACTTAAACTTAATAATGTCCCTGTTTTTCAAAAAAATATCACAGCAATAGCCTTTTAAAAATTCTATTTATTTTTATATTTCACTATTATCATCATCGTAAGTAGTAGTAGGAGGAGTAATAGTTTGTGAGATCAAGTGACAACAATTCTCTTGAATACTCCAGTAAAATCTGTTTTTAGCAGTGTCATGATACCACCTTGTTGATTTCAATCTCTCCTTAGATTCCTAATAATAATTTTCAAAATTATACACCCTGCGTTTTTTTTTACACACACACACACACACACACACACACACACACACACACACACACACACACACACACACACACACACACACAAACTTTTAACTGTTGTTTTTTTTCTTGGGTGATCCAGTTATATCTCGATATCTCAGAATTTTATGTGTTTCATTTTCTCGGACAGATTCTGATTTGTAGATATACTGTTGATTTTAATCAGCTGAATCCAGTTGATAGGACACACTTCGGTCGGCCGTGGTGTCAGCGGCACAGATCTGATCAGGTGTGTCACATCACTGGACACACCTCAAACCCTAGAGAGAGGCGTCCCCACAAGCTTTAACCTTCCTTGGAGGGGTTAGGTTTATCGCTCGGCGCCTGAGGCGCCACTTTTTAAAGAAATGCCGACGGGGCCCGAAGCATTTGTGGAGCCGCCGGGCGAATCTGTGCCCGGACCCACCTTAAAAAGGCCTTGTGTCACACTCGTTTGGCTAGTGGGACGGTCGACAAATACCGTTAATATACTGGTTGTTAGCATGCTGAAATTTTAATCTCTTGCATGATTCCCATTGGATCACTTTTCCCACTCATTCGTGCCTAGTCTTGTAGTCCTTTTAGGTGAGTTTGCTGCATTCGCTTATGTGACTAACTGTTTCATCTCCGTCACCACGTAACCAACACTTGTTGTTCTTCCGTATATTATCAATTTTTATTATTACTCCTTGAAAGTTTTTCATATCAGCATTAACTGACAGTCTTTCACTGGAGCTCGAGTGACAGTAAGTCAACTCAAGTCGCCAGGACTCTTCTCGGTATTCTGGCCGATCTCAACAATGTAGTCTTCACTCGTCCTGCTATTTCCAAGTCCTCCAGTCCCTTTAATAATGCTCTGGTGACTCTACCAAGAGCACCAATTACCATCCTCGGGCAGGATATGACACAAGGTCAATTTTTAAGCGGAGTTTAACAGGTTTGAATTCAGAGTTTTCCTTCTCCTAGACTAGTTGCCTCACTAAGGCTGAAAAACCCAGTCTGCCCTACTATTTACCCATAGCTGGAGGGAGAATAATTGGATTCATACCTTTCCCAAGGGTATTAGTGCTATGTGGAATGCAATCAGTCTCGTTCAGGATTTGAACTCGTGTCGCCGTGTCCATTTCCTACGACGATAACCATTACACCACAGGCACCTCCAAGAGCACCAATTACAATTGGTATAATCCTCACTTTCATGTTCCACAGTTTGTTTTTTTTCAATTTCCTAGCAAGGTCCAGGTACTTATCTTTCTATTCGCTTTCTTTCAATTTTACTCTGTGGTCAGCCGGGACAGCAAGGTCCACAATTTTGCAAGTTCTCTTTTTTTCTTTTTTTTTGTTTATTATAAGGTGTGGTCGTCTGGTCGAGATTAGGTGATCCTTTTGTATCTCAAAATCCCAGAGAAGTTTGTGCGTCTCATTCTCCAGAACAGATGTTGGGTTGTGTATATACCATTTGTTTGTATGATGAAATTTCAATTTTTTGCACAATTCCCAGTGAAGCACCTTGCCCACCCAATCGTGTTTAGTCTTATACTCTTTCTGTGCTAATTTGCTGCATTCGCTTAGTAGGATCGTTTCGTCTATCTCCACAAAACCTACACCTGCTGTTTTGTTGCGTCTTGTCTATTCTTTATTATTAATTTTCAGTTTTGTTTTTAATTTCTAACAAGCCTACCTTGGGTAAAGGAAGGAAGTGATTATATGTATTTATCTATATGTATTTATGTTTTTACTGTTCCTTTTGGGAGAAAATTTTCAGTAGCATTGATAGTATATCATTATTATTATTATTATTTCCTTAAAGACGTTCTTCGGCAGTCGTTTTAGTTTCGTATTGAATCATATCTATTTATAGAATTTGTATTTTGATTAACTGCAAATAAATAAGAGGAAGAACTCTATATTGAAATTTAATAATTATTTTCCCTGGGAAATCATAATAATTGGAGTGAGCGCAAAAGAAGGTCCTCACACACAATAACAATCAAATTGCAAATAGAATTGGAAATTCCCTTATTCCCTAAGCTAGTGTGTTTAAAGATTTTACTCTTTCAAACATCTCGCTACGATATGTCATCTTTCCAATGTTATGGGCACATAAATACAGAAACTGGATTATTATCAACACCAAATCCTCACTTTATAATATTTCGTGAAAATTCGACTAAAAATTTCATTGAGAAACAAACACACTCACACATATATATAATGTATTTATCCGTGATAGAAGGGGTTGAGGAGTGGTTGTTTGTCTCCATATCAGCGATTATATAAATAAAGCTAGAGTGATCTATTAGTTTCATAAGAGCGGTATGTCATTATTAATATAGTTTACTATATGTTATACATAAAGTGCTCAATATCGGTTATAGAACATATGTAGAACTCAGGATAGCGTAGACACAGTCAACGGTGAGCGATGACTGTCACTTCCTTATCAAAGCAATCATTGGACTATATATATATATATATATATATATATATATATATATATAGGCACTTGTAATTGATTAAAAGATTGGAAGAACTGGAAACCCAAGAAAAAGTTCCAAATTATATTTAGACGATAGCATTTTTTTTAATCGAAAATAGTATTAACCCTAAATGTTAGTGAATTACTGTTACCTGCCTTCAGTTAAATCTTCAAATGTTCTTGATAGAAAAACTATAAAATATTTTAATCAGATGAAACTTATTGTCCCTTGATCTTCAGCGATAATTACGATGCAAAAATAAAAGCGATAAGAATGATAATTAGATTAAGAAAATAAAAGCAGTCTATCACTCTCTGTATCTCTGTCTCAATATTTCTAAAAATCTTTTTTTAATCCTTATGTGATAAAAAATGAAATAGATCAACACAGCATTTTTGTTAAA
Source organism: Sepioteuthis lessoniana (assembly GCA_963585895.1). Classification (NCBI taxonomy): domain Eukaryota; kingdom Metazoa; phylum Mollusca; class Cephalopoda; order Myopsida; family Loliginidae; genus Sepioteuthis; species Sepioteuthis lessoniana. Next base: position 39,016 of record CAUZXS010006725.1, on the reverse strand, counting down.
ATTAGATAAATAAACATTAGGAATTTTTTTTTTAAATAGTCTCTCTTAAAAGTATTTCGCCACTCTTCATTTTCACGCACAGTTTTTTTTTCCAACTTCAACCCTTTATTGAAGAGTTGAACTTCCAAAGTAATTATATTTCTTTAAAAGATTTGCGCGCCAATTATTTAGCAAAACAGCAATAATAATAATAATAATGTATATTATATATATATATATATATATATTTCAACGATAAATGAAATGGTTTCATGAAGCCGAGCTTTGGACATGCTTACCTGAAGATCGGCCACGTTAAACGTGTGAGTTTGTAACGTGCTTTATTTTATAATTGAAAATATCTTGATATTAGTTTGCATTTTTGTGTGGCGAGCACAGAATTTTACTGATTTAAAACGGTTTTAATTATATATATAATAAAATATACAAAGAGTTGGGAATAATTCAATTTGACAATATATAAGAGGATTTTTATAAATCTCAAGGAATGCTCAGTATATGATAATTAATATATAAATCTATAAATTTCATACAGAGCAAATTCATATAATAAGAAAAACGATAGATAGATATTTTGTTTTTGTTAGTAAATGTTACCCATATTTTTTAAATGTTTGATATCCTAAGGGCAAAGTTAACTTATGATTAGAATCAAATTTAAATGGTTACTTTTAGGACTACTTGCTGCACGTAATTATTAAAGTAAGCATTTTAGACAATAATAATAATAATAATAATAAGTAAAAAAGTAAGTAAAGTTGGCGACCTAAGTCGAGGGTGACTCGAGGGCATCCTTTTCGATAGCTACTACACCAAGGTGTAGGGGAGGGCGCTACTCCATTCCCTGGATTGCTCCACTTTACCCTTGATCCGTACCTTATGATACTGAGTGTTAAGCAAGGAGGCATCAAGTACCATTTTTGAGTCTTTGGTATGACTCGACCAGGGATTGAACCCAGGTCTCCCGGGCCAATGGCGAACACTAACCATTATGCCAATGTCCGGTATATATATATATATATATATATATATATATATATATATATATATATATATACAAATAAATGCAAATCAAAAAGGTTTGCAAGAAAAAATGCTCGTGAATACTAGAACTTCCTTACTTTTCCATCTGATGATTGTGTGTACCTCATGAAACTTAAAACAACAGACTTCTAGCGTCCATAATTTGATATATTTCCGTCATATATATATATATATATATATATATATATGAGAGAGAGAGAGAGAGAGAGAGAGAGAAAATTTTTGAAATACTTCCAACAGGAGAAAATTTTAACAAAAGAGAAATATTCGTTTTTCATTGTACTCAAAGGATTGAAATTTTTCATAGAGCTACAATGAAAGTTTAAGTGGCTAGGTTTTTTTTTTCTTTAAAAAAAAAAGAAATTAAACAAAAAAGATGAGAAAGACTTTCATTTGTATGCCTCTTGCAATATTTCAACAGTTCTCCACTGACCGGCATAATTTACATTTTAACCTTTCATGTTTCTTCGTA
>CAUZXS010006725.1:5000-32500 GCA_963585895.1 Sepioteuthis lessoniana | reverse complement strand
TGTAGTGGAGGGCGCTACTCCTTTCCCTGGATTGCTCCACTTTACCCTTGATACGTACCTTATAATTCTGACTGTTAAGCAAGGAGGTTTAGTGTTATACCAAGAACACACAGCTCGCTAGTGTACAGAAACCCATAGCTAAATGACCACAGTTTGAAATAATATCAAAGATGCTGATATTTTTTAATCTCTCTTAATTCTGCGGGAGTAAACTAGGATTTTTGCTCTTAAAATATTCAGTCACGTCAACGCTAAAAAGTTATCCTCCAAAAACTTGTTTTCGATATATATATATATATATATATATATATATATATTATATAACAGACACACACAACTTCCTTCCTCTGTTTATTATTTTACCTGCTAACAAATGTTTAATGTGTATCATCTTTTCCCCCAATCATTATCATGTTAACCGTTAACACAAGTTACAAACAATAGCCGAACGCTTGTATACATCGAATTGGATTGCAGCAGCGTCAACCGAGCGAGAAATTATCAAGTAGGCATTCGTTACTGATAAACGAGGTGGAATAATAAACAGAAAGATGGAGGAAGAGGGGAGTGAAATACATCAACGGGAGAATTGCGAGGAGGAGGAAAAAAAGAGCTGAAATCTCTCTCTCTCTCTCTCTCTCTCTCTCTCTCTCTCTCTCTCTCTCTCTCTCTCAAAACTCAATTTCTCTGTAACTTTATATCAGACTACCTGTATATCTATCTATATCAGTCTACCTGTATATCTATCTATATCAGTCTACTTGTATCTGTAGATCTACATTTTCCCTAGCTTAGTCTACCCGTATCTATCTCGCTATCTAAGTTTGTATCTATTTCTCTCAGTCAACCCTTATCTATCTATCTCACTCTACCAGCGTCTATCAATTTTTTTTCAATCTACCCGTACACAGGTATGAAGAGACTTAAATTGTTCATTTTCACTCCGACAATATCCACTGTCTCGTCTCTCTGCATTAATCTGTTCATATCTATCAATCATTCTTTCTTTGTGATTGTTTGTTCTGTCCATATGAATGAAAATAGACAAGCTATCAATCTGTTCATGCCTGTCTATCCATCCCTGTCCGCATCTTTCCATCCCAGACACTCATTATCTCTTTCTTTATGCTTTGCATATTGCTGTATTCTAAAAACAGGAAATATACAATTCATACTCTCAAGTACAGAGAACATTTCTCGAAAAGAAATATAAAATCGGCAGATATTCACTTATATTTTCACCAGACCACATTACGTAATATTTATTACAGCGAGTTGAAGTATAAGCCAGAATTCCGAAGAGGACGGGACATCTTCATTTGGAAGCCTGACACAACATCATCTTCCGACTTCATTTTGACTTCTGGTCAGAAAACGCCAATATAATTATTCACGTACACGCATATATAAAGATATGATTCATTTTTCTCAATTTGATTTTAGGAATGTCTCTCTAGTTTACTATTTAAAAGAATATGGAACTTATGTCAACAACAGTCAAAGGTTCGTGGTTTTGCTGTCGATTCTTTGCTTCTCTCTTTTAAGCTCTGACTTTCTTTTCTCTTGTTTTGTTTTTCAAGACTTACTCTTCTCAATTTCAAACTCAGTTCGAGAATGAATTTCATTTACTCTTTACCTATCTACCTACGTATCGCTCTCAGTCTACTTAAATCGAAATATGCAGATATATAGATATGATATATAGATATAGTTAACATATGCAGACATATGCAGATATATACATATGATATATAGATATAGTTAACATTTGCAGACATATGCAGATATATAGATTCTAGTAGACTGAACTATTTAAATCTCTAAATCAAACCGTATCTGAGTTTATCTATATAATTCTACCCATATATTTCTCAGTCTAATCATTATCTATTTATATATATCAGTCTGATCATATCTATCTATCTATCTATCTATCCTAGTCTGATCATATATCTGTCTATCGATCCCAGTCTGATCCCATCACATCACATATCTATCTATCGATCCTAGTCTGATCACATCACATCATATCTATCAATCGATCTCAGTCTGATCAAATCATATCTATCTATCGATCCCAGTCTGATCACATCACATCATATCTATCTATCGATCCCAATCTGATCACATCACATCATATCTATCTATCGATCCCAGTCTGATCACATCACATCATATCTATCTATCGATCCCAGTCTGATCACATCACATCTGTCTATCGATCCCAGTCTGATCGCATCACATCTATCTATCGATCCCAGTCTGACCATATCAATCGATCTCAGTCTGATCATGTCTTACTCGATACGTATCTGAGAATTTCATGAATACAGTTGTTCATGGTTGCCATTTACTAATATAAACAGAGTACAGAACAATACATCGGGTGTCATGCACCCAGAAAGGATCGAACACAGGGCACTCACAAATTGGTTAGTACTTAGTTTTGGAATTCAGAGAAACTAACGTACACTGACAAAATAAAAAAAATTGTAACACCATAAATAACGATGCTGATTTTCCCCTAAGTACTGTTGATACAGCCTTTATTTTGGAACCTGTGGACAAAGATTGATTTGTATATGAGATGATTTATTGTAAGCCAGTAAATTTTCGGTTTCATTTTGATTAAAATATAACAAAAATTCAAAGTGTTGCTGTTTTATTTTCTACCAGTCTATTCGGTGTTTAAAAATTGTCGAAGGCGACCCGATGTCCCGCTTTTCAATAGCTACTACACCGAGGTGTAGGAGATGACGCAACTCTTTTCCCTGGATCGCTCCACTTTACCCTTGATACGTACCTTATAATGCTGAGTGTTAAGTAAGGAGGTATCATATAACATTTTTGATACTTTGGTATGACTCGACCTGGGATTGAACCCCGGCCTCCCGGCGAACACTCTACCCACAAGGCTGTGTGTGTGTGTGTGTGTGAACACCCCTGCCTACCAAAAAACAGGATGAGTGTATTTATAACTTGATTTTTTGCCAATGTTCAATGATTTGGTTTATGGTATTAAACCATCATGAGGGCAATGTTAATATGTGATGATGTATATTCTGAATTAAATTATATATCTATACATATGAGAGAGATAGAAAGAGAGAGAGAGAGAGAGATTTTGGTTTGATTTAGTTTCTTTGCTTAATGGCATATCAACCTTTGTGGATTATTTAATTACAAAGCCATCCATAGAAAAGAACAGTATTGGTACTATTAAAACCTTAGTTGAAGGAAGAAGGGAGTTCAAACATTTCTCAAATAAATTAATCCGGAGGTGAACGTAATAACGTGAATCGAGTTTGAACTCACTTACTACGATTTCGTAGGCCAGCACGTTAGCTACTACGCCACGGGGACTAGAGAGAGAGAGAGAGAGAGAGAGAAATACTTCAGTTTACGCCATTTCAGCTCGCGTTAAATTCGCTTTTACGCCATATTTTTCGACTAAATTTCACTTCAGAACATATCGATACATCAAAAAAAAAAAAAAAAAATGTAAAATAAAAAAAATCTTTCATTAAAATATATATCTAAAATAGCTAAAATGCATAAAAATTAACAACAGAAGAAGCTAAAAAGAATTTAAGATACATTAAAAATATATATACACTAGAATAAAATATTTACATCGAAATAATGTGAACAAATGTACGCCGTTATGCAGTTTCGCTGTTTTGTGTCCATTATTCTTTGAAAGAATAAAACTAAATTAATTTTTTAGGGTTCTTTACCGTTTAACGATTGTTACATTCTGTCACGAATTATTTACGCTAGTTTTAAGGTGTTTGTTCTTGTTTTTAAGGCATTGAGTCCGGTTTACGTCAAAAACTGGGTTATCGGCTTTTTAAACTAATTAATGACGTAGGACAGGAATTTACTATGTAAAGTGAGCGTGTTTAGTAGAACTTAGAAATTGGAAGAACATATTAAACAGCTCAGTGCGTAGGAGCTGTAGAATACGCCGATTGCATCTCTGCAGAGAGGTAAGACGCCACCATCAGATAGTTTAGTGTTATTTCTAGGACAGTAAGCCATCTGATGGTGAGGCTTCAGCTATAGAGGTTTGAGGAATAGAGAGTACCCATTCATTGCCATTATTCCCAGGTCCACTGTGCAAACAAATGACTGACGTTAAATTGAATTGTTAGTACTAAATCGTTAAATGGTTTCAAGTTTTGCTGTGCGCAAATAAAACCAGTGTTAGATACTTGAAACCATTTAACTGTGTGAAAACAAATGATCTCTGTCTTGTTTAAAATCTTACCTGCAACCTATTCGTTTACAAATCCCATATATTTAATATATGTATAAACAGGATCGGGCATTAAATAATCTACAAGGGTTGATATGCCATAAAACCTAGCCAACCAACCACATATTACATCTTTTCACGATCATCGAGCAATACTGCATCCTGAATAATGTTACAAGTGGTACGAAAAGGTGGTTTGTAGAAATCACAGAATATCAAACATAATTGGATATACATTACAAAAGATCAGAACAGATTTTGATCGAACAATAGACTTAATAAAGACATCTTTTTAAAAAATTCATCGTAGGTTGGAAATTATTTAAAAATTGCAAATTATTTATAATTAACTTATAATTGGTATCACCGATTTAGTAACACGTAATTAGAAATACATTGATACGAGTTCAATTAAGAGAGATAGAGACAGCGAGAGAGAGAGAGAAAGAGAGAGTTGGCCCAGCGGTTAGAGTGTTCGAGTCATACCAAAGACTTTAAAAATGGTACTTGATACCACCTTGCTTAACACTCAGCATTATAAGGTACGGTTCAAGGGTAAAGTGGAGCAATCCTGGGAATGGAGTAGCGCCCTCCCCTACACCTTGGTGTAGTAGCTATCGAAAAGGGAGCCTTCGGGTCACCCTCGACTATGGTCGCTAACTTTACTTACTTTACTATTACAACGAACGTTGAAAACAACGAAACTATTTTACCATATATATATATATATATATATATATAGTAAAAATCAACAACTTCTATTGCTAGCAAGGAGTCCCTTGACTCTCTCTTCCATCGCTCCGAGCAGGTCATCTAGACTGCATTGGGTGTCCGCACAGACCTGATAAATGTATATATTTACCAACTCCCCCGCACGAGCAGGATGTAACACAAGATCAAATTTAAGTCGGGTTTAGCCGGTTTGAATTCAGAATTATCTTCCTCGTAGATCAGTTGCCATGCCAAGATTAAAGAGCTAGTCAGTCCTACTATTTACCCACAGCTGGAGGGAGAATAATTGGATTCATATCTTTCCCAAGAGTATTAGCACTTTGAGAAATGCAAAGAGCCTCGTCCAGGATTTGAATTCGGGTCACCGTGTCCATTTCCAACGACGATAACCATTACACTACAGACACTTCCAGAGTTGAAAAATGTAAGCTTTTGTTGGTCAGTTAGCACTGATGTGTCCATCGGTAGGAGGCCGTTTAATGTCTTGTTTGACTTACTCGCATGGTTTATGAGAAGGAAGGCAACAGGCTGCTCCTAGGATTTGTTCAAAACTGCGCGTAGCATTTATATGTAATTCCCATCTAGCTTTTTTTTCTCTGGGCGTTTCGTTAGAGTCTAAATGATGCAACCATACAGTAGTATCGACACAGCCTGAAAAAAATGTCGTTTTATTTTATCAGAGGGATCAGATTTTCATAAGATCGACTAGCTGTCAATAACAGTTCACACATTCCCTAGCATATGTTGACATCATTTTCAGTAGATGAGATATTGCTGCCGAGGTATGTGAACTGGTCCACTAATTTCAGAGGCTAGCCATTCGATGTGAACATAGATCCATCTTGTTTAAAACACAAAAATTCTGTTTTATCTGCATTCACATAGAGGCCAATGCTTTTTGCTCTAGGATATTTAGCTGGAATTCGGTTTTAACGGGAGTATTTGTGAGAAGTACGAGATCATCTAAGTAGACTGCATCTGTCAGTTTCAGCAGAATATCGGCCACTTCTTATCCTTTTTTTTTTTAATTTTTTTAATGTAAAACCATTATCTGATGAATGTAAATTTTTGCTAGTCGGTCAACACTAGCGTGTACGAGTCCAAAGGAAAACGTGTGTGTATATATATATATATATATATATATACAAGCAGAGGTCATTAAAAAAAAGCTCTAGACCTCACCCAGATTTTTCTAGTTTCATAAGAAGCGGCAGTGTATTGCCACAAGAAAAATGTTCAGCTACGCTCTTCTTTATGGGTGACGCGTGTATATAAACACGATTATGTATATACAGTCCTGCGTTTTAGTTGTTTCGGTTAGACGACATCAATTCTTTTGGGCACCTCTGGTGGTGTAACGGTTAGCAAGCTAGACTCGCAAACCTACACGAGTGAGTTCGAGTCTCATTGGGCGCCCCATTCATTCGGCCTTGTGCCACATCGAAGCAAAGAGCTTTGTAAATTACTAGACGACATCAATTCTTTTGGGCACCTCTGGTGGTGTAACGGTTAGCAAGCTAGACTCGCAAACCTACACGAGTGAGTTCGAGACTCATTGGGCGCCCCATTCATTCGGCTTTGTGCCACATCGAAGCAAAGAGCTTTGTAAATTACTAGACGACATCAATTCTTTTGGGCACCTCTGGTGGTGTAACGGTTAGCAAGCTAGACTCGCAAACCTACACGAGTGAGTTCGAGTCTTATTGGGCGCCCCATTCATTCGGCCTTGTGCCACATCGAAGCAAAGAGCTTTGTAAATTACTAGACGACATCAATTCTTTTGGGCACCTCTGGTGGTGTAACGGTTAGCAAGCTAGACTCGCAAACCTACACGAGTGAGTTCGAGTCTCATTGGGCGCCCCATTCATTCGGCCTTGTGCCACATCGAAGCAAAGAGCTTTGTAAATTACTAGACGACATCAATTCTTCCAGAAATCTGTTTTACTTAAGAATGGACTTAAAGCGCAAAATTACTGAGAATGTCAATTTGGATATGCCAAAATGAAGCAGTAAAATTTTTCTGGTTAACTGAACATTAGGTTAGGTTAGGTTTGGTTTCTTTGTTTAATGCCATATCAACTCTTTTTAGGTCATTTAATGCCAAAGCCATTCTCCTAGAAGAACAGTAGTGGTACTATTTAACCAATAACTGGGAGGTTAAGGGGGTTCATACCTTTCCCAAGGGTATTTGCCCGAAAGTGAACGTAATAGCGCGACTGGAGTACGAACTCGCGTACTACGATTCCGCAGTCCATCGCTTTTAACCATTACACCACGAGGACACCCCCAACTGAACATTAGTTGTAACACATTAATGAGTTATAATTGTTCTATTTTATCATTGTTGTTGGTTGGTTGGTTGGCAGCAAGTAAACTTTCGTTAGATTATTTAAGGCCGAATTCAACCTTTTTAAAACAAAAATATATGGTTTAAAGTATCTAATAATAATAAACAAAATTTTATGGCTTGACGTAACTATTCTTAATCCTTATAATTTATACACAATTATATAATTCAAAGTAATTATTCTAATCTAATTATAATAATCATTTGTTTACACACATTTACATGATTTCAAGTATTCATATCAAATACTAACAATTTGCATAAATCCTCTGTAGGCCCTGCCGACAATTTGTAGTTTCGTATTTACCCAACTGCTCAGCACGAACAGGATGTGACATAAGGTCAATTTTTAAGCGGAGTTTAACAGGTTTTAATTTAGAGCTTCCTTCTCCTAGACTGGTTAGCATACCAAAGATAAAGAGCCCAGGATGCCCAACTATTTATCCATGGGAGGAAGGAGAAGAATTGGATTCATACCTTTCCCAAGGGTATTAGCGCTATATGAAATGCAAACAGCCTCGTCCAGGATTTGAACTTGGTTCTCTGTATCCATTTCCTACGACTATAACCATTACACCACGAGCGCTTCCACCATATATATATATATATATATCTATATACACTTCAAGTACCTTCCATTAGGCTGTAGTTATCGCTGCCTAATCTCTTATTTTGATTATTTTTAAGTCAAACTTTATCTTAATCATGTATAAGGAAAACAGTATTTTGATCAGTTAGGTTCACGGTATGTCAACCACTTTTAAGGTTATTTAATGCCAAAGTCAGTTTTTTTAAGCAATTATAAGGTTTTCAGAAACTGTTCCTGTTTAATAATAGTTTGTTTAGACAAATTAATAGGGTAGGATGTATATCTACCCAAGTCTAATTCATACCCAATTATAGGGACCCCTTTATTCCATCAGCTATGGTTGAAATAGTATCCGAGCAGCTCTTCTATAAGGATGGCTTTGGCATTAAGTAATCCACTAAGGTTGATATGCCATTAAAGCAAAAAAGAAAAAAAACTATTTTATGGTTTCAAGTAACTATTCCAATCTAATTATAATAATTTATTCGCACACAGGTATTCTTGACTAATAATAGCAATTTTTTTACCAATAAGTTTTTTTGACTACTACTAATAGTTTTTTTTAAACAAACCAATTTGAATCATAGATGGAACCCTAACAGATGCTACCACTTCAGTTTGGTTAATTTTTTTAATGGCATGTCAACCTTTGTAGGTAATTTAATGCCAAGCCATTCTACTAGAACAGTAATGGTATTATTTAACCCATAGCTGGGGGGATAAGTGGATTCATACCTTTCTCAAGGTATCTGTCCGAAAGTGAACGTAATAGCACAACTGGAGTTCGAACTCAGTACGATTCTGCAGTCCATCGCTTTAACCATTACACTACGAGGACACCCCCTACCACTCCGGGTCAGAGTAGTGATGGCAATGAAGGAGTAAACCACATTCCTCCGAGCTCCAGAACATGAGCTTCACTATCGGATACAATTTATTGTCATACACAGGACACATCTTTGGGAGTGGTTTTAATCCTCTTCAGGGAATTCAGTCGGCCTATCATAATCCGCGCCGACAAGGTTATAGATTTTGAAGTTCAGCATCAGCCGCGGTTTCACGCATCCGCCGGAAGTTTTGGAATATATCTGCCGGGGATAAGGAAGATGCATACTATTCTCTCCAAGAATTTCTAAAATATTTTTTTAAATGAATAAATTTAAAAAAATAATAATAATAATCCTCCCCCTCTAGTTCGGCATATGCCTTATGTTTCTGCCAGAATCCCCACCGTGAGTGTGTGTGAGAGAGAGAGAAGGTGGAGAGTGTGTATGAACCAATTAAACAGAACCAGCCACCCGCAACCTATGAAAAATTATTGGCAATTTTCTACCTGACCTCATATTTTCAAAATGCCAATTTCAACCGTATTAATAGCCATTTTCAAGGTCATTAATAATAATAAATACCATGTCTGCCCGCATAATCATCACTACTATTACTGCGTAGTCTTTGAGCTTATTTAGTGCTAGTAATATAATAATAATAATCTGGGATTTTGAGATATAAACGGATAATTCAATCCTGGCCAGATACCAGACAGTTTTAGTTAACAAGAAATTAATGGAGATTTCGCAATCTCAGTGGATTACAGAGTTAAAATAAAGCAAAACGAAAGACCTGGACCTTGCCAGAAAGCATTAAAAACAAAATTAAAAACGTGTTGAATATGAAGATGACGGTAACACCAATCAATGTCGGAACACTTGGAATATTACTCAAGCTAGAAAAAAAAATTAGAGGAAGTTGAAACGCGAGGATGAATTAGTAGTGCCGTAGTCGGAACAATCCTAAGATCGTCAGGAATACTTAGAAGAGTTCTAGAGAGCTGAGATTACCGGTCATTCGGATTTCAGGAGAAAACCATCAGTTACTAATGGCGTGAAAAACTCGTGTTAATAAAAAAAATTACTATTACTTCTAAGAAAAAGAAATATGTACATGGAAGACATCAAACTGTTTTCAAAAAATGAAAAAGAACTGGAGACTTTGATACAAACAATAAGAATATACAGCCAGGATATAGGAATGGAATTTAGGATGGAAAAATGTGCACTGTTTATAATGAAAAGTGAGAAAGGAGAAGCTACGAAAGGAATAAAACAGCCAACCCAGGAAAGAATCAGGACGCTTGGAGAAAAAGGAAAACTACAAGTACTTGGGAATATTGGAAGTGGTCACAATCAAACAAGCAGAAATGAAAGAAAAAAAAATAAGAAAAGAGTATCTTAGACGAACGAGAACACATCTTGAAACCAAGCTCTGCAGCGGAAAACTTATCAAAGGAATAAACACCTGGGCAGTCCATCTAGTAAGATAGTCGGGAGCATTCTCAAAATGGACATAGGAGGAGCTCACACGAAGAAATTGATGTCTACGCACAAGATCTTACATCCGAGAGATGACATAGACAGACCATAAGTATCAAGAAAAAAAGGAGGAAAAACTAAGAAACAGAAATGGGTAGAAAAACAAATGTATGGAAATTTCAGACCACAAACAAACCAAATTGTACACGAGGAAAACCTGGACATGGCTACGAAAGGTGTAACCTTAAGAGAGAAACTAAATTTCTTCCAACAGCAGCACTAAACAATGCCATGAGAAAAATGCCATAAGAAAAAAATATATTAATGCGAAAACTAATAATACGCAACCGAATAACAAGTGTAGATTATGTAAAAAAAAAAAAAAAAATGAAAGGATTAATCACATAAGGAGACACAGTGCACTAGCACCAAAAGAGTACAAGACTAGACCCGACTGAGTAGGAAAGGTAGTACACAGGGAATTGTGCAAGAGTTTTAAAATTTGACCATACTACCAAATGGTATATGCATAAACCAGAATCAGTTCTAGAGAATGAAACCCATCAAATTCAGATTTTGAGATATTGCCAGAAGACCAGACCTTGTGTTAATAAAAAAAATTGCCGTTTCGTCGATTTTGCCATTCCGGCGGAACAGAGAGTGAAAATAAAAAAAAAGCGAAAAGACAGAAAAGAAAAATACTTGGACTTTGCCAAGGAACTGGAAAAAAAACAAAAAAACAGTGGAATATGAAGGTCAAGGTAATAACAATTGTACTTGGTGTGCTCGAATTATATTAATGCAAAAATTGATAATACACAACAAAATACAAAGTGTTGGAAATCAAAGAACGAATAGAGACTATCCAGACTACTGAATTTTTGAGATCGGCTAGAATACTCAGAAGAGTCCTGGAGACCAGAGGAGATTTACTGTCACACAAAATCCAGCTAACATTAGAGTGAAAAACTCACAAGGAGTGAAATAATGATCTAGGATTTGAAAAAAATGTAATACCTTAAACCTGTTGATATGCCTATAGTAATTGGAGGTATGACAAAGAAAGGTACTGACAAGTACATCAACAAGATCCCTTGTAGCCACCGATTACAATATATTCTAAAAATTGCAATATAAAGTTTAGTCTGAGTTGGCAAAATCCACTTGATGACAAGTTCTTTTCTTTTTAATTATTACAAGATTTGCATTTATGGTCGGGATTTGATGGTTTGTTTGTATTTCAAAGCCCCAGAGAATTTTATGCATCGCATTATTATTATTATTATTATTTTAGAAAGCTTTTCACTCTATTCGGCAGATTCTTTTTTTTTTTTTTTTTTTTTGACTATCACTTGGTCTGGTCGAGATTAGGCGATCTGTTTGTATCTCAAAATTCCAGAGAAGTTTGTGCGTTTCATTCACGGATTCCGGGCTGTGCTTATATCAATTGTTCGTCTGGTCAAATTTCCCCTTTTCTTGACATATAGTCTACGTCGTCTCTCGGAATTATCATTATTATTACGACTACAGAAGTTTTTATCACTTGGTGTATTTGAACAATTGTTTTCATCTTCATAACGTTTCAGCTGATGTATCTCTCGACATTATCATTATTATTACGACTACGGAAGTTTTTATCACTTGGTGTATTTGAACAATTGTTTTCATCTTCATAACGTTTCAGCTGATGTATCTCTCGACATTATTATTATTATTATTATTACGACTACGGAAGTTTTTATCACTTGGTGTATTCGAACAATTGTTTTCATCTTCATAACGTTTCAGCCGATGTATCTCTCGACATGCTTCAGGTGTTTCTTCCGATGTACCCGGTTATTATTAACGGAATTAGAACAATCTACCTCTACCGTGGATTAAATAAAGGATTCCGTTCGAAGACTCGTATAAGCTCCAGAGTTCGACAAGAAACACCCGAAGAAGGCCGACGGGCGTATCGGCCAAAACGTTGTAAATATAAAGATGAAGACAAAAGTCCGAATACTCTAAGTGATAAGAATTATCAAGGTTCATCTCAGAAATGTAGACAAATAATACAAGAGAAGTGAGGAAAACCTTCCATTTAGTAATCGGATTGTAATATAATTGTTATAGTTAATCATATTCTATCGTCGGATTGCTAAGAAATCAGGAAAGGTGCTGCTTCAAGGTTAGAATCTACAGGACCATTTTCTCCTCCTTTTTTTATCCCATCCGAAGATGGCATCAGAGCTGAGGAGAAATATTTAATGTACTTGGATCCCAGTCCAAAGGTCGGGTAAGGGATCAGAGAATTACACTTTGAACACAAAAGGTACATACAGTTATCCTGATTCCAGGTAGACGTAAGTGCTAATCCACACATAAATAATACATCTGGCTGCCTCCTACCACCAGTGAACCTACCACCCTCCTGCTGTGTGACCGACAACAACACAGCCACAAAGTTATCTGTTTTCGACAGAACAATTGTCGAGTCACTTTTAACTTGTTCATTCTTAGCAAATCGTATGAAAGAAAAGATTAGCTCACCCAACCCAAACCAAGAAAATTAAAATTTGGTCACACAGAATATTTTTGTTTCACCACAGAACGTTTTTTATCAGTAAATTAATTGGTAGAGTGTATTAGATATCACACCGCTCCAAACACTTACCCTCCTTTTCGTGCTCTTAGGAGAGTGATACTCCAACTTTCCGTTTGTAGAATATGAATAAGTAAATTTAAAGAAAGAAAAACGAACAATTATTTCGTCAGTTATTGGAACAGAGTCCAGCATCAGAAATGTCGAAAGGGGTGTAGACTTATTTCTACGTTGCCATGACTCTCAGGTTCACGCTGACCTAGAGTGGTAGTACCTGATAGGGTCCCATTTATAGATGCTTGGGATAATGAAGTGTTTACCAGTTTAAAACGATTGTGAAGATATATCTTTATGTCGTATATAATAGGAGACCATAACCGTTAAACACGCTTCGGCATAAAATAATCCAACAAGGGTTGACATGCCAAGTAGGTGAGTTTGGGTTCTTTGTTTAATGGCATATCAACTATCATGGGTTATTTAATGTCAAAGTCATCCTTGTAACAAAGAAACTAGTGGTACTATCTAATCCATAACCGAAGGAATTAGAGGATTCACATCTTTCCCAATGGGATTATTCCGAAAGTGAACCCAATAGCGCGATTGGAGTTCGAACTCACTTATTACGAAGTTGTAGTTCAGCACATTAGCCACGACACCACTGAGTGGGGGAGAAAGAAACCATGTAGTGTAGAGTCATTTCTCATTTTGCGAGAGGGGCACGTTGGCTAATTAAAATTGAACTCAAAATAGTTTTTATAATTTTAATTAGATAGCCACGAACACAGATACTACACACTGACTATGTTAGAATGCAGGAAGTGACTCTTTCAATTGGAAATCAAATGAAATATATAACAAAGAATTTTTTAAATCAAAAGTCCAGAATAGTGACCAATATACTTATCTCCCAGTAGTTATTCGACCTCTGACAAAGTCAAATTCACACGTCCACGAGTTACATTAAATCGACTTTGTGCCACATTTGATCTGTTTAAAAGAGTAGATTTTGACTGACTAATGGATTTTAACGTCATGGTTACCCGTCTTGGGTTATCTTACCCGATAAGTTAGGGAATCGCGTTCATTATACATTTATATTTACATCCTTTGCGTAATTGTTCATTAAGAGTGTTTTTTTTAACACACAGTCATGATATCAAGTATTTCTATCTAATACTAATAATTATAGAGTACGCCAATGGTCCGTGAAACCGGGGTTCAATCCCAGGTAGAGTCATACCAAAGACTAAAATAATGATACTTGATGCCGCCTTGCTCAACACTCAGCATTATAAAGTGAGGATCAAAGGTAAAGTGGAGCAATTCAAGAAAAGGAATAACGCCCTACAACGCGGTGTAGTAGCTATTGAAAAGAGAGCCTTCGGGTCACCTTCGACTAAGGTCACCAACTGTACTTTACTTTTATTTCTATTTGATAACAGTCATTTGTTTTCACATAGTTATATAGTTTCAGATAATCAATAATAATTCCTAGTAAATAATTATAGCTTCAATTGATTATTCTTAATATAAATAATTTACAGTTATATGGTATTAAGTATTCCAATCAAATAGGATCAATTTTTACACAGATCTATTTGACATAGAGGCAGTCGTGGTTTAATTTTTATCATCGTAGGAAACAGACACGGCGATCCGAGTTAAAATCCTGGATTAGCCATTTTGCATTTCACATAGCAATAATACACTTGAGAAAAGTATGCATCCAACCATACTTCCTCCAGTTATGGATAAATAGTAGGTTAGACTGGGCCATTTAACTTTGGTATGGCAACTAGTCTAAGAGAAAGAAAACTGAATTCAAACCTGATGTGGTTGGAACCACTTTCGTACATCAATACCCAAGAAACTCCACCCATAAATACATGTGCACACCAGGCATAACCAACATCGAGTGAATACCATAACACACAGATGTAATCCTAACAGGTACGCTCACTCCAAGTGAGAGTGAACCTGGGAGTAATGGCAATGAAAGGGAATTTCACATTCCCTAGATCTCTAGAACAGAAGTTCCACCATTAGATGCACTCTAGTTTCATATACAGGACACCCTCATTTCTTTTTGGTGAGTGGGGCGGTCTTTTATTCAGCGTATTCTAAGCCCCGCCTTCAAGGCATAAGTGTTATATAATTAAGAAATGATTTTTTTATTTTAATCATTTTTCATTGATTATATTTTATCATTCAGTTTGGTTGGGCTTTGAACTATTCGGGTTAAGATTTCAGGTATATAGTCAATTGGTGCAGTTTACGCTCGCGCGCAAAGGATATGACAATCACCATTGTAATAATAAAGCCAAGACAGGAAATGAGACTGGAGTGTGGATGATGTCATGCCCAGAAAAAATGGGCTGAGAATTTGGAAAATTTTGAAAAAGATTTAGCTGAGTTCCGACCATGGCGTTGAGAAATTGGGGTCCGACTATAGAGTTGGGAGTTGACTGTGGACCATGCAGGCAGACAATTGAGTTTCTGCCATTGGGGCAGAGAATGGAGTTCTCTGCCATAGAGTTGAGTTCCGACCATGGTGTTGAGAAGTTGAAGTCTGACTACAGAGTTGAGAAATTGAGATTGGACCACGAGATGTGCCGAACGTTGGGGGTGGTGTTAGCATAGTATGATACGAAAGACTTTTCAGAATTGTCTCTCTCCTCGTGTCGAAGAACCGAAGTCAGAAATTAATAAACGGTTCGTACCTGAGGCAAAAGAGTCCGCCTGTTTCCACTTTTGTATTGCATTTGTATATGTACCGTTGTTATTGATATCACCAAATTATGCAACATAAGGATCGTAGGGGGAATAAATATTACTATCTCTACGCCGTGCCGTTAGTACCATCAAATGATAATTAAGAAATACTGTTCTCCGAACAAAAGTTTCTATTTAATAGCGAGCTTATAATAATTTTTACCAATAAGAAGAATGTAGTTTAGCTTAGTTGTGATAGATGACCGGAAGTAAGAAGCAACCAGTGAGAACCCTATTAGTTAACCATTACCCGACGCCAAGTGCCTTTGTAAAAAGAATGTATAGATTTCAAATGTGCAGAAAAATATTAAGAGTATTCGGACTATTGTCCTCATCTTTATAGTTATATACACAATATTTCGGCCGAAATGCTTTCCAGCCTTCTTCAAATTTTCCTTGTCGAACTTGGAAGTCTTCATGTCGAATTCATGAACCTTCATTTTCTTCGAGTTTACGACTATCTGCGACCACCCCCACTTTACGATTTCCCCTTTTGACTAGATTTCAGAATCTGTATATACATATTTAGTCTATTCTGTCGCGCAACTCGGTAGACATAGTTCCGCACTGCCTGAGAAAGTTTATATTTAAAATATCAGAACATTTCGATTTTAAGTTTCAAAATTCCTTTTAAATATAAACATAATCGTCGTACGAATTTCTTAGATGAAGAAATTCGCATTATTGATTTTCTATTAGCTTTTTTTTTTTTTTGTTGCGTTTTTTATTTTTTATCACAACATTCAGATCAGTTTTATATTTAAAATAAGATTAATAGTTAAGTAAGAATTATAGATTAGATACAAAGTAGTTTCAGTGAGATTTGATTTGGTTGTCTTATAGCATATCAACCCTTATGGTTTACTTAATGTCAAATCCTGTTATATATATATATATATATATATATATATATATATATATATATATATCAAGGAAAACTCAATAGATTTATAATTGCATTAATATCTATTTGGTTTTTCATTGATATTCATGATAAAATTGCTCTGTATGTAAGTTTCTCTATATATTTTTATATATTAATAGCTATACATTGAGCACTCAGTTGAAATAGGGTGGAACGATAAAATTGTCGCCCTAAAGAAAACAATACTACAGCTTTCTTTTAAAACTTTTATTGAAAAAATCAATTCAGGTAACTTGATTATGTAGTAGAGCTGACATCTACTCAATGTAGCCGCCTTCAGCCTCAATCACCGCCTCGATACGGATCCGGAACTGAGAGCATGCCTTTTTCACAAGCGCCGGCGGGAGCTCGGCGAATACTCGGCGGATGGCGGCGATCAGGCTGGCTTTGGTGTTGTGGGAGGTCATGTTGGTGATGATCTCGACGTATGACCAAACGAAGTAGTCCAGCGGGTTCAGGTCGGGGGAAGAGTGGGGGGCAGTGAGAGAAGGGTACAAAGTCGTAGCACTCCTTCTGAAGCCAAGCCTGGGTCTCTTTGGACTTGTGGGCCGGCGCCGAGTTCTGCTGCCACACCCAGGGTTTGCCACCGGCCACCTGATTGCACCAGGGGATTACCACACTCTTCAGCACATCCAGGTACACTTTGGTGTTAACTTTCAAGCCGACTTCGAAGATGTGACGTGGCACGATGTGGCCCTCACTTGAAACCACACCAAAGACCATAACCGTAGCCGGAAACTTTGTTTTCATCACCCTGGGCACGTCCCTGTGATTCGTAGCAATCCAGATTTTTTATTTTCAGGGTGCTGGCAATGGTCCTGTTGTCATAACTTCGATCGGTAGAGAGCATGAGTTGTACAGCGGCGCATCTCCGATCTCGCTCGTTGAACATTGTATCACTTTCAGACATGATAGAAGGCCCCTATAGCTCTTGGGATTTGTACACAACTGGCCAACTAGCAGATGGTCTGCAACAAAAAAAGAAAACCGGTTTTCATTAAACGGAAATGGAATCATATCGTCTTTTCTAGGGCGACAATTTTATCGTTCCACCCTGTATATTGAAACTTCTCATATATTCTTTATATGAATTATTCCATATTAATCTAATAGGGGGTGGGTAATGGTTAAAGACTTCGGAATTGTAGTGACCGAGTTCGAACTCTAGTCGCGCTATTACGTTCACTTTCGGACAAATACCCTTGGGAAAAGTATGAACTCCCTTATCTTCCCAGCTATGGGTTGAATAGGACTTTTACTGTTCTTCTAGAAGAATGGATTTGGCATTGAATAACCCAAGAAGGTTGGTATGCCATTAAACAATCAATTCCAAAAATATAAGACTAATTTGGTAGTTAATTTATATGAATTATATATAATTCGTTAGCGAATAATTTGTGAGTAACATCATTTTTAAAAGAGCCTGAGCCCATTCGTTTGCACATAGGTGAATGGTTTCAAGTATTGCTATCTAACACTAATAATTCTATTAGCACACATTTAAATGGTTTTAAGTATTGCTCTCTAACACTATTAATTCTTTCCAATATTAATCATTTAAATATTTTAATGGTTTCAAACATCGCTATTTATTGTTTACACACAGTTAAATATTTTTAAGTATTGCTATCAAAAACTAATACTTCTATTCAAAATTAATTATTTGTTAGCACACAGTTTAAAGGTTTCAAGTACATCTATTCAACTATATAATTCTACTTGTCAAGTATGTCTATCTAATAGGAACAACTTGCACAAATCTGTATAGTTTCAAATCACTAATTATAGCATAATCCATAACAAAAGATTGATCTGTTCTATTTGATCCATAGATAAGATCCGAAGAGGTACTGCCACTCCGGGTCCGAATGAACCTAAGAGTAATAGTAATAAAAGGATACACCACATTCATCAAACACTAAGACAGGAGCCTCACAATCAGATGCAGTTAAATGTCATACCAGGGACACTAAATAGTTTCAACTAATCAACATTATTTTTATCATTAAGAGTTTTCGGACTATTGTCTTCATCTTTATTCTTATTTCCACAACGTTTCAGTTTGTTTTTTTTTTCATCTAGCGTTTTTAATTATTGGTTCCCATATTGTATTCAACTCTATACTTGGTCTACTCAGCAGGTCATTGTAGCCCAAAATCTGAATATGAGCACAGGTAAAAAAAATCATACATAATAGTAATAATCCTAGGCAAGTAAGAACATTAAGTTTACAAGTCCCCAAAATTCCCTCTGAATTGTCCAGTAGGATACATAGTGTAACGGTTATAGGCGTTGGTTCCCTAGGCTTCTAAGGCGACAATCATCTGAAGGTTACAGGTTCAATCTTGACTTCAGGCGAGTAACAATACAGGAATACTTAACACTTGTACCCGGTTATGGCTAACGGAATCAGAACATTAACATTCATTAAACGACGTTCGTGAAGGTTCCCGAGTTCGACAAACAGAAGAAGACCGGAGGACATATCGGCCGAAACCTTGTGGAAATAACAATAAAGATGAAGACAATCATCCGAAAACCCTTAATGATAAAAATCATCAAGCTTCGTCTCAGAAATTTAGACAATCAACATTATTTATTCGCTGGTATATAGCAATACTTAGAACCATTTAACGATCAAACACTAATAATTAGTTGTTTGCACGCAGTTATATGGTTTCAAGCATTGTAAACGATATAATAGTTCTATCGAGTGAGATTTTAATTCACATTCACAGATGTTTTTTAGTGGCATGTCAATTATCTCAGTCACAGGGAGCAAGGTCTGGACTATAGGGACGGTGACGAACTGTCTTGATGCCCATCTTTGTCAAGTAGTCTGTGACAAGGATGGAGTTGTGGACTGGTGTATTGTCCTGGTGGAAATGCCACTGACCAGATTTGAAGAGTGCTGGCCTCTTCCCTAGGAATCTCTTCCTGAACTCCCTTAAAACCTTAACATAGTAACCCTAACCCTTTGGCCAATCAACTCTGGTGTATTGACTTCCTTACTCCTCCCACACCTCTCATCATCCCTCACAGACTCCCTGCCTTCCTTGAATCTCTTATGCTATTCAAAAACTGATGCTCGATTCATACAAGATGGTCGAAAAGCAGTCTGAAGCATTCCATACGTTTCTGTGGCATCATTTTTTCCAAGTTTAAAACAGAATTTTATTGCATATCGTTCTTCTAAAGTGTCCTCACGTCCATATTGCATTTTTGAAATCCACCAACTGTGACAATCAGGCTTTAGTAGGGTGTATTCCAACTGCTGCTGTAGCTGTTCATTTGAAGCTGAAATCATAAAAATTGGTCAGTCATCTCATAAGATGTATAGCAATAACATACTGAATTTTCAAGAGTCTACGACAATTTTAAATGCCTCTACAAAAAAAGTCTGGAAACCTATTGAATGCACCACAGGAAGTTTTGATGTTTTTGTTTAAATAAATCCCCTCCGTGATATCCACGATCACAGAAACAACTACTTGTCTAGGGCAAACTCATGCCAAGATACTTTAAACTGATTTTTCTACAATCGTCTTCACGGAATATAAAAATATCATCTAATCGCCACTCGTTTTTGTTTTGTTATTTCTTTAAAGCAAATGCATAGCAGCCGACAGTAAAGTTCCATTTTCTCCATAATTCAGACAAATTTTGCTGACTCATTTAACAAAATTTTCTGATCATTGTTGTTCCCATGAATTGGTTCGATTCTTATTGTTTTGGACAACCGATTACAAAAATCTTTCAAATCGACACTAAATCTTCACTCTTTACTCCCCAAAGAATTCAGCCAGGTCCTATTAACTCATTTAGGGCGGTGAGGAGTAAAATCAACAGATAATTATCTCCTCTGAGCTCGTTCAAATTGTTTGTGCTTTGGGAAAGATGCGTACCTAAGATTTTTTTTCTTTTTTCAGTCGACACTTATGCTGATTCTGAATTTCAATTCTTGCAATCTCTTGAGCCGTTGCTAAGTAAGAAGTAGTCACCGATAAGGAGAGAGAGAGAGAGAAAGAGAGAGAAGTAGATAGAAAGAAAAATAGAAATGATATGGCGGAAGAGAGGTAGAAATAAATAAGGAAAGAAGAAATAAAGAAAAATAGAAACAAAAAGAGAAGAAATACAGAGACAAAGAAGAGAAAGAGAGAAAGGTTTGTTTGTTTTAATGGCATGTCGAGAGGGAGAAAGAGAAATAAACACACACACACACACATATATATATATATATAGAGAGAGAGAGAGAGAAGTAAATAATAATAGAGAAAATGAAAACAAAGAAAAAAGAAACAGTGTATATATATATATATATATATATATATATATATATATAAACCTGAAACTTATGTCGATTAAACTAATCATTAATAAGAGTAATCTCATCCCCATGGAGATGGGAAGATCTAAGTGGCCAAAAGTGGGGCCAAATGAGAGAAATGAATGCCTCTTTTCTCCTATGTACTATTTCCAGCCGACTGATTTACAGACAAATAAAAGACTGGCTTTTATGTGTCTTAGCATTTTACAAAGACTAAACCTCACCACTTCCATTCAAAAAATACAACAGAATCAACGGTTACTTTTCCCTTCTCTTAAAAAACAAAAAACAAAAAAAAAACCCAAAAAAACTTCCCTTGCCAAATTTTCCACATCAGTTCAATTCCAGTTCCACACACATATACATACACCGTACTTATACTGACAGAGTTCAGTCAATAGCAGCAGGTTAAACATCTTTTTTCTAAGTTCGTTCCTCACTGAGTGTTCATTAAATATGATTTTGTACCAAACTTAGCTTAGCCTGACAAATATTTGTTTCGTTTAACTTGCTTGCATTTGAGAATTGGAGACCATTAGTATTTTATGATTTACAAAGCTTGGCTTTGTTGTGGTACAAGGCTGGAAGGATGGGGCACACATTGAGAGTGGAATTCACTAACAATGGTTTGCAAGTCCAATTTGCCAACCATAACTTAAATGTGGCACAAGGCCATATGAATGGGACACCCAATGAGAATCGAATTCACACGAGAAGGTTTGCAAGTCAAGTTTGCTAACCATTACACCATCCGAGGCAGCCGACTCATACTAAAGCATGGGGTTGGTGAGTTTTATATTTTCAACTTCCCACTAAGTTAAAATAGACACAAAGTCATTTTTTAACGTAGAATGCCACATAAAAAAGCAAGCTCCCAAGCTGTTTTGGTTTGGTTTCTTTGTTTAATAGCATATCAACTATCGTGGGTTATTTATTGTCAAAGCCATTCTAGTAGCAAAGATAGTCGCAGTACTATTTGACCCACAGCGGTGGAAATAAAAGGATTCATACCTTTCCCAAAGGTATTAGTAGCGTGACTTGAGATCGAACTCGTTAACTACGATGTCGCAGTCCAGAATTTTAGCCGATATGCGGTCGTTTTAAAAATTGCTTAGATTCCATCGCCATTCCCCTTATCAGGTTGATGGAAATGGATAGAAAATACTGGTTAAAACCGAGGAAACAAATCAACCACAATTTCTTAAAGAATAGGACCCTTGTTGCTCATTTCCGTGGAGGTCGTTGGAAACATGAAATTCGAGAGGTATGAATTATCCGAGACGAAAGTATAAAATTTCGGTGGTCGAGATGCGGCGTAAAGACGACGAATGAGTAGGAACTCTGAGTATTGTTTCTTAGTCATGTCTCTTCGATTTATTGGTCTTCCTTGACTGTACGCTCAATTCCTTGGTTTGTCACAGTCTCTGGGCCTGCGACTTCCTTCTTTGACCAGATTTCCAAGCCTATATATTTGTCCATTCTGTCACGTCAACCAGTTGACGTGGTGATGTTGGCCTAAAGACATTTATATCTAAAATATAAGGCAAGATATGACACAAGGTCAATTTTAAAGCGGAGTTTAACAGGTTTGAATTCAGAGTTTTCCTTCTCATAGACAAGTTGCCTCACCAAGGCTGAAGAACCTAGTCTACCCTACTATTTATCCATAGCAGGAGGGAGAATAATTGGATTCATACATATAAGGACATTATGATAGTTAATTTCGAAATTCTTTTTAAAAATACTCATCTCTATTCACACACTGTCGTCTGTTCTCCACCATGCAAGGTAATGTTAAAATTGTTCGCCTCAATCGGCTAATGCCACAGGTATTGGGACAGGCCCCTTAACCTTTCTTATTTTTGTATCACGAGAACATGCTGCCTGAAGGATGTGTAACAAATATAAGAAAAGATAAGATCGTAAGTATGGGAGGTTCTTCCACATCCTCCATACTCACCAGATTTAACACCTACAGATTTTCATTTGTTTAGATAACGAGAATATTTTATATGTAGCAGAATATTCAGAAACAAAGAAGTTGAAAGCGATCTTTCAAAGTCTTTTCGTGAAAAACGTGAGAATTCTTTAAACGTGGAATTGAAATTTTGCCTTCACGTTGAGCTGTAGTCTTTAAAAATGAAGATGATTACATTTGTGATGATAATATAGTAGCTAGAGAAGAAACTTACCTCCTGGATCAAAGCGCGTAAGACTATGCCTTGCTTGTCAAGCAGTAAAAAATATGTTCACTTCTGGAGGCAGATCTCGTCTCTCACCAGAAGAAATCTACCTCGCATGTAAATTTCTATATGCCAGCAGAAGGAGCAGAGTTGTTATTGTTCTTTCCGGACTGCTTTTTCGACTGACTGACTGACTGACAGAACGAATGAGTTGACCAGAGGTATACTGAGAAAGTCGCGTGGGTTGTTATTTTTAGTCAACTGAGGCTACCCAATTGTCTGAGGACTATACTACTGCTTTTGCTTGGACTAGTTCTACAACAAATATTTAAATAAAACAAAATTTAACTAACATTTGTTTTTATATCCTTTCTCGTAAAATCTGATTACGTTCCAAAAATCTTGATATATAAACAGGGAGTAACTTTATTTGTAGTGGCTACCGTTCTGTAACATCGTAGTTAGCAGATTTCGAATTCCAGTCACGCTATTGCATTAACTTTCTGACTAATACCCTTGGAAAAAATATAAACCCCTTATCCCTCCAGCTATGGATTAAGTAGTTTCACTTCTATTATTTTATAAGGATGGCTTTGGCCTTAAATTACTCACAAAGGTTGATATGCCATTAAACAAAGAACTTGAAACCAACCTATAAACTCATACCAACACAACGTGAGTTTTTAGTGTATATACATTTATCACACACACACACAATGTTGTTTTTAGTAAACAAACACTTGGATTTTATGAAGCCTTTGAAATCTATCTAATACATTAACACTTTCATTCCTGCTAATAACTGCATTATAATGACGCACAATATTCTGACGACTTTGGTGTTGGTGGAGGTAACTAAGCAATAACCAGGGTTATATCTAAGTGACAACTGCATTTGAACCCGGTATAAGTAGCCAAGTTTTCACTTTTAAATAACACGACCGCTTCGCCTGATTATCTTTAATCATATTCTGTTCTTGTAAAATAGATATTTCTAGTGACAGGGGAAAAAATGACATCACTTAGCAATAAATTTTGCAATTCAAAAAAAAAAATCAGACTTTGTTCGGGGATGTTTTAACACTAAATCTGAACGTTGTGTCCTGAAAATGAAGAAGGGAATTGTCAGTGGTCAGAAAATAACGCATCCGTTACTGACATATTTGGGTTATCATAACTAAACGAAATATTGATTTTTCACCAGCTGATTGAAGAATTACTCAAGAACTTAATAGTAATTTACTAAGCTTGGCTTAGTGGTAACACAAGGCCAGAAGTATGGGTCACCCAGTGAGAATCGCACTCACTAACATTGGTCTGTTCATCTAGCTTGTTAATCATTACACCACGTAAGGTGCCCATGAACCTATTTAATAAGGTTAGTTAAACGTGAATAGTTATTTTTGTGAGAATTTCTTCGGTTTTATTTTTAGTTTGTAAATTCAATTTCTGTGCGATTAGTTACATTCCTTGAGCCATACAAACTCGGATTTACTAAAAATCAAGTTATTGGTAAGAATTTGTATCTTGGTTGAGGTTGTTGTGCATTTCCTGCAAGTGCCTTATGGTCATTGTTCGGTCCCAGTTAACAATACAAATGCTATTTTTAAAAAAAAAATCAAATGGGTCCTTCTCACTAGAAATACTGGTGCACTAGTCTTCTTCTAATATACTTCATGCCGTTTGAAGCCAAGTTTATCGAAGCCATGGGTAAGTCATATTACATTGTGTTAACAGAAACACGAAAAGTAGAGTGCTATCGTTGATAGTGGGATTTATACGCTGATTATTAACTAGTATTTGCTGTGTCAGTGAGACTGTTCTCTTTCTGTCTATGTCTTTTGAGCCCGCGGCTACGCTAACTGATTGTCTGGCTGTCTAAGCAACCTGCTTTTCTCTTCTCATACAAAGCACAATTGGTTGTGATGACGAGAAGGCGAAGGAAGAAATGACATCATTATTTTAAGTTGGTTGAAGCTGTGTAACGATATTAATCCTTTAAAATCTTTTTTTTTTAAAGAAAAAAAAAAGAATTATCCTATACGATGACGTAAGGTTTTAATAATGCCAGGCGTTGTATTCAGACATAATGTTTAACATTGTTACCATGTTCTTTTATTCTGAATGATTTCAGATACAAGACTGTCAACTGTGGTCTAGCCAGTCTAGAAGCAATTTCACAATATTCATATTTGAAATTCTACCTCTGTCCCATGATAATTGTTCCATTTGTTTATTAATTGCACACACTCAGTATCATAACCATTATGGGACGGATGAGGAAATATATTTAAAAATCCTTATCTTTAACATTAAAAGCCACGGCACTATCAGTCATTCCTCTATTTCTAAGAGCTTTCGTGCCATGACGAAACCAGCTATCCACTGAGATTTCGTTAGGTTACTGAAAGCAGAGTTTGCGATGGATTTACGAACCGGACTTAGGGTCAGAAATGAAATAACGGCTTCACCACCAAAGATTGGGTGAAGGACAGCTAAAGTTGATAGTTTTGCGTTGGAAACTTTTGCACACACACACTCCTAAAATATTAAATTGGCTAAAGACTACACTCTTCCCTACGTCACTGAGTGAGAAATTGTGAGTTAATATTGCAATATTCTAGTTCTCATAATAACTGTCTCAGGTACAGCGAGTAATTTACACTTTTTAACTGCAACACCTTTTTTTACTCTCATTATTTTAATGATTCACACACACACACACGCGTGTGTGTGTGTGTACGTGATATTTATTAAGTTCAGCTTAGTCTGGAACAAAGCCACAAATATTGAGTACTTAATAACAATCTCACTTGTAACAAGAGTAATGGCGTGTGAGACTACTTATATATATATATATATATATATATATATATATATATATATCTGCACGCATGTGTTTCAGAAAAAGAAAGAATATTCGCAGTATTAGTTTGGTCAAGCACAAGACTAAAAGTGTTGAGTATCCAATGAGGATCGAAACCAAGACACAGCAGCAGGTTTTGTTTTTGTTTTTTTAAAAAGCCAGCTAATTATTTCCCTCATCCCATAATCACATGCACAGTCACACAAAGCCACTCTTAACCAAATTTAGAATATTCTAAACATATTGAAAGTAGTTTTCTGTTATACTATATGCATGTACATCTTGAGAGAGAGAGAGAGAGAGAAATGTTAGTTTTTTTGGTAAATCAGACAAGATGAGAAAAATAAGTGGGAAAGAGGATAAACCAAACACTGACAGTAGATTCAACAATTATATTCCGTCTCTATTTTAGTGTTCACCAATGGTCCGGGAGGCCGAGGTTCAATCGCACGTCGAGTCATACCAAAGACTCAAAAAATGGTATTTGATCCCACCTTGCTTAACACTCAGCATAAGGTAAGCATCAAGGGTGAAGTGGAGCAATCCAAGGAATAGAGTAACGCCCCCCTACACCTCGGTGTGGTAGATATTGAAAAAGTAGCCTTCGGGTCACCCCCGACTAAGGTCACCAACTTTACTTACTTTATAATTGTTGAATCCGTTGTCGCCTATTTTTCTCAAATATATATCATCTTCGGGTAAAAGATCACATGACAAAATGTAGTCATTTTAAAGGTCTTAATTAACAAGGTAATCTTCTGCTCATCTCTCCAAAACACAAAAATGAAATATGGAAATTTTGAAATATAAAAAATCTGCAAATTAACAGCAAAGCAATAAAAGCGTGTCATTTTTATTAAATTAGAGCCTCTTAAGATTAGCCTAAGTGTTAAACTTCGCAAACACACATTAGTGTGAACAAAAGTATAGACACATGATAAGAAAAGAAAGTTTTTGTAATAAATTTGTTAATCGCGTCCAATTACGGCCTTCGACAATTGCCAAAATAAAGAAAAACTTCCATTTCAAGACTGACACGCGAGATGATTGGCGTTCACGTATAAATGAGAATGGAAATTGAAATAAACGAAAATTTACCTCGATTTATAAGTGTCTAAAAATATTTTCCATTGCGGAAATAATTTTTTCCACGAAAATGTGACGCTAGGAATTTAAACAACAAAAAGTAATGACTTTTCAAAAACACTTTGATATTTTTAATAATGAAAGTTCATGAATATAGAGTTTTGGTGTTTGGAGGTTAAACTGTAAAATTGAAGGGGTAGTTTCATTAATAGTTGGGGTCTGTTAGGTGAAAATGTTGTTCTCCAAGGAGATGTTTATCAGGAGAATAAGATTTAACAATATATTATAAAGATAAAAACTATTCAGAAGCTTTTTATCAGAATACCCATGAAGCCACAATGTGACAACCTCAATTCAATGTAGAGTAACCCGCAGGAAGCAACCCTCGCTTTTGACGGTTTTAAAAATTGCTTAAGTTCCGTTAGTAGTTCCCTTCATATTTACCTAAAACATTAAACAATAAACCCATAGTTTAACAATTTTAAACATAAAGAAAGTGGTACCCATGGAAAAAGGCCA